>JADDOH010011714.1:0-20637 GCA_016648135.1 Agrypnia vestita
CCTGTGTGGGTCTCGGCTGACTTTGTTTACAACTTTAAACGATAGATGGCGGTAATTTCTAGTATTTATATCAAAGCGGCAAAACTTTAATATTATTTTCATTACAAATCGTCAATAATTAGAAACTTAAAGAAATAAAATAAAGATTTCAATTAGCTATTTCTTTTAAATTTCTAAATTGGATGTTCTCTTGATAGAGAAGATGTCAATTATGGACGAAAGCAATTTAGGCCTGAATTCAGAGCCAATTCATAGATTATTTAAAGGTTAAGGTATGTCTTAAAAGTTTAATTTTCAGTACAAAATAACACTTTTAAGGCGTACCTTAACCTTTCAATCGTCTAAGTATTGGCTCTGGACCGATTTAAAATAAATTTGACCTGAATTTTTAATATTTTATGTAGATTCCAGTAATTGGTATTAATTTTAAAAATTATTTTCGGTTCTGGAAAAAAAGCACGAATCTCATTTACTACATTATAGGTAGGTACCTACTATGGAAGAAAAGAAAGGAAAATTTTATCACTGCCACTTGAAATGTTAGTGAAAATAAGTGCGAAATTCTTCAAAGATGTGTTGATAAGTTCATTTAAAAATTATAGATAGACAGATCTTTTTTTTCATGACGGCAACAAATCAAAAATCACGCCTAACGCCACCTGCCGTATGAAATTATAACCTACAACGTAAAAACTGCATTCAGTTCTGCGGCTGCGCTATTTATTTTATGTACGCCGAGAAAGTAACTTCTAAATACCCAAATTGTATGTTTAATGGATAATTACAAGCACATCGCTGCTCTACAAGTATTATAAGAGTACATAATAACTGCACAGCTGTTTGATTTCAACGCCAGATTATTAAAAACAGAATACGCGTTGGCGCGTATCTTGTTTGCATTACTTTTCGATAAATATTAAAATATAAATTAATACAACTACCGAAGATAATACTATTTAACGCAAGGGGGGCAGTTTCGATGTAGTTGTTATAGTATATACAGAGTGTATCACAGCCAGTCCATAATACTAGTAATTTTAGTTAGACCCCTACCTAAATATTAGTGATGGGTCCGCTCTGTACTCACTACTACAATGTATTACTACATTACATTGAAGTCTACAATTCACACCTTTTGAAGTGTAAGCGTACACTACAAACTACACACATTTTAAAGTTATTGAAAGTATATACTTAGTAGTTCATTTCATTTCAAAGTGAACACTAAAAAGTGCACACACTTTAAAGTTGTCGAAAGTAGGTATGAGTACATACTTCAAATTGTATATTTTTCATATGAAATTTTTAAGAAGTAGATAAATGAAGAAATTTTTGGAAACTAAAAGAACCCCACCCCCCTCCCCATGGTTTGAAAATTTTTGGGACTGAATGAAGAAATCTATTTGGCGATTTTTTTTTTAGGTCGCCAAATGTCATTTTACCGAAAAATGTCGATATATTAACTATAACACTACAATTACTCCATTAGTACTACAATTTTGTAGTACAATTACTTCATTAATACTACAATTACTTCATTACTTCACTTCATTAGTACTACAGTTTCGTAGTACATACTGCAATTAGTTCACTTCATGTACTTTTTACTACAAATGTAGTGTACACTTTGTAGTCCTCAAACTGGTGAACGTGTGTGTGTTGTAGTCTTCATTTTGAAATGTAGTTTTTCCCTTCGCTACTAAATATGAGTCGAAAATATGTTAACATCAATGTCCCAATAGTCGTGTAGATAAGCGACATCATAGTTTGAATTTTTTATTGTATCTTCTATTGGCGCAATTAGGGTAATATTTTCATTATGTAACGCAAGTTGCGCAAGCGCATTGTAGTGGAAATGCGAGACCACGAAAAGCGCGCGCATCCATTAAACTGTCAAAATATTATTTACTTGAAATAAGTGTTCCAGTAAGATAAATAAGGTATTGTCGACCATCTTGAATCGAGTACCAATCAAAAAGATGCTCAATTCAAAAGCTGACGAATGATTGGTTACTGAATTGAAAATTAGAACTGTTTATTGAAAGTGACATTGGAGAAATTATTTATTAACTGTCAGATATTCGTTTTCAAAACAAAAAAACGCATAGCAACGAGTAATATATGATAATTTATTTGAACAATGAATAAACATTTGAATTTGAATTTAAAGTTTGACCAACCGAAAATAAGTTATAAGTATTGAAAAAAATGACTTTGAAGACTCTTATCTTGTAGACACAAGAGCATTTTTAGGCAGTTTAGGTAGGAATTTACCTCTAAAGTATTGTGGACTAGCTTTGTTACATCCTGTATGCACCTGAATAATCAAAAGATAAGGGCGCACATTGATATTTTGAAACATCTGTCAATTGTAAATTGAAATTCGTTTCATATTTATGTCATTTTAATAACGTTTAATCATAATACTGTTCATTGTAGGGGACGATGGGGTGATTGCGGACGCGGGGTAAATACGGACTAGCATATATCTACTCGATCCCTTTCTTCCGCGCCCGGCCGCCACGATCACGTGTTACTTTCCGCCATTCTTTCATTCACGAAAGAAAGCTGCGCAAAATTTTCAAGATAAATAAAATGAAACATTTTTGTGAATTTTGATCTAATTTTTGGTATTTACTATTTTGAGTGCTATGTCTATGAAGTAAGTGACAATAAAAAGAGATATTTTCTATCGATTACCTCGTTAATGGAGAATAAATTACACAATAACTTTTGATGATAAATTTTGTTAACCAACAAATAATTGTCGTTGTTATTTTTTAAACTCGTTGGGTTTATTGCGGACATGCTCCGTGGGGTAAATACGGACGTCCGGGTCATTACCCCTGACTCGATTATTTGTCAAAACCTAAAACAATTTACTGCACGTTTTCAGATGTCTCGAAAATATATTTAAAAAAAACGAGCTTACATCATCGAAACTTTACAAAGAGCTGTACAAGAAATAGAGGATAAAAATACAACTTTTCGTCAGGCGGAAGAGAAGTAGAGAAGAAGAAGAAGCATTCCCGGGGCTATAATTCTTGACCAAGTGAAAAGGGGCTATATTACTACTATTCAAATGTGTGGAATAAAGTCAGTTTTTAATGAAACTTGAGAAAACGAACTGTCAAGTTCATTTTAAAATCGTGTAAAGCCTTCTTTGGGGTAACAATACCTACTCTAAGTAAAATAGCTTTCATACATAAATTCAATAAAGGTATAGGAGTGGCAGGAATGGATTGGTATTATAATTTTATGGCTACCCTAATATATCACTTCAAAGGCCAGAAGCTACTTCATTAAATAGAATCATAGTATTTAACCCTGAAGAAATAAACATATTTTTTGTAAAATTGAAAACACTTACAACCAAATACCAATTTAAATCAGATTCAATCAACAATGTATATGAAACTAGGATTAGTACTGTACAACAGAATTCAAGGATTCTTGCACCAAAGGGATTAAAAAGGTTGGTAAATTTACCAGTGAAGCGCGGTTCCTTAACTACAGTTATAAATTGTTTTAACGCTGGAGGTATTTATATTCCACCATTTTTCACATTCAAAAGAAAGAGAATGAATGCACTGCCTATGAGACAGTAATAGTAATATAGTAGCTAATGTTTCTTACTCTGGTTGGACAACTGAACGAATATTCGTTGAATGGCTCCAGCATTTCAAAGAATTTGCAAAACTCTCGGCTGATAATCCCGTTTTGCTAGTACTGGACAATCACTAGAGCCAAGTAAGTCTGAAAGCTTACGTTCAATTCGGGAGCCAAAATTACAGCATATGATACTGTAGGTCTTTATACAAAACAACCTTTAACCGAACAACTAGTATAGATAAAGCTATTAACAGCTTCAAGTGTGCTGTAATTTACTCAGTGGATCGGGATAAATTCAAAGGCACTTTCCCAAGTTTTGATTATATTATTGAACCAGAAACTCCACTTGACACCAGAATCACCAACTTTGATAATTCAAGCCAAAAAGAGCCCCAAAATGAATCTGTGATGCAGCCAATGATAGTATTTCAAGTCAAAGAGGATCTTGAGAGGCATCTCAACTCTCTAGAAACGTTGCTTATATGGAATATTCAAAATAAATAAAACGTGCGAACGAATTAGTACGCGCAGGTAATGTTATCAATGATGCCGATTTAAGCCAAAATATGACAAGTCAAACTAGCCAGTCTTCCTCAGTACCATTTATTGACATAGTAAAGGTACCAACTCTATAACCTAATCGTAACAAACGGTGGGTTTAAAAAAAAACTTTTTACCAGCACACCGGAAAAAGTTTACCTAGAAGAAAAAGAACAAAAGAAACTAGAAAGAAAAAGGAAGAATATGAAACAAGAAGAGAAAAAACTACAAAAGAAACCAAAAAAATACTAAAGAAATACGATCAAAAGTTGAGAAATTTAAAATTTTTTGAAACTGTATAACAGAATGATGAATATTTTTGCATTTTTGTCAGGAAAAGTATCGTGAGCCCCCCAGCGAAGGCTGGATTGTGTGTTTAAAAAGTTAGAATTGGGCTCTTGAGAAGTGCGCTGCTGGGACTTCTTCCAGAGGCTTTATTTGTGACTTGTGTGAATGATGTGGGACCTCGTCCGTAAATACCCCGTGCTGTCCGTAATTAACCCAACACCCGTCCGTATTTACCCTAAGGGCTACGGGTAATTACGGACAGACGAGGTTTTGTTTTTGATTAAAAATATACAGTTGTTGATTGATCTCGTAAAATAATTAATGTTGATTTTGTAGGTGAATAACTAAAGTTTCATAATAAATAAAGTCAGGCTGATTGTTTCTAATAATATAGGTTTTGTACGTCAGCGTCCGCAATTCACCCATCCTCCCCTATGTACAATACAAACTATATACCAAATGCGTTCTTCATTTAAAAAAAATGTCAAATGCAAAACATTTCTTTTGTTTCTACTCGTTAAATTTACTTGAGACGCGTTTAGTTTATGGGGGCATTATCTATCATTCAATTTAACTCAACAGCTGTATTTATACCAATGTTTATCTTTATAAAAAAATTGCTATACCTTCATAAGTCGCCATTTCTTGCGTGGAACTACCATAAAGATCAAGTAAACATAACAATCTTTGGCATGAGCTGATCATATTTAATATATGTTCTATAAATTTTATATATAATAACGCCATTTACACTTGGACTTATGACTCACTCAACTTTCACTAACATTGCACTTGATACCTTGTAGATACATACTTACTACGTTATGAAAAAAAATATTACTGACGAATTCAAAAAATATTATAGTTGTGTTCTTTAACGCCACTCTGGGACAGGCGTAGCCTAGTAGAGTGGCATAATCCACAAATTTAACAAAAAAAAAGTGTAATTTATCTTATATTTTATTGTTAAACTAGTATTAAGTACCTTTATTTGTAAACAAGGATTTTTTGAAATAAATTTAAAAAAAAATGTATATGTATATGTTAAATAATTCGGAAGAATATCATTTATACATTAAAAACGAATATTGTTTAATACTTCGCATAACTAGAAGTCATGCAGGTTTTGCCGTGGAAACTACAGCTACTATATCTTAAATTCCCCACTGCAAAGGGTTCCTAGACTAGCAAACACATACGAGCAACTGGACGTCTTTGCTAGTATATTATTCAAACATATATTAAAATAAATTTTACTAGTATTTGTCGAATTGGACTTAAATAATTGATTTGAATTTATTTATTTATTTTATATATTTAAAAAAATCCTTGTTTACACTATATATTAGGTCCTTACATATGAAATTGATGTTTAGTATGGGAGGAACATAAAGCCGATTTTTTTTATTATAATATATTTATTTAATCAAAGTATGTATCATTGCTATCTATGCACTTTTGCCATCTCATAGGTAATTCATCGATCCCTTTACTAAAAAAACCATTCGGACGGGAATCAATAAAATCTTTGAAGGCGGTTTGGACTGCCCCATCGGAGTTGAATTTTTTCCTTTGCAAGAAGTTATCCAAATTTCGAAAAAAAAAGTAATCTGTTGGGGCAAGGTCCGGAGAGTACGGTGGATGTCTTAGACATTCCAATTGAAGCTCCTCTAATTTGGTAGCCGTCTGTTGTGCAGTGTGTGGTCTAGCGTTATCATGAAGCAGCAGTGGCCTAGAGCGATTAACCAGCCTCGGTTGTTTAGCAGCTAGCTTTTCCATCATGGTTTGCAGTTGCTGACAATAGACATCTGCCGTAATCGTCTGGCCAGATTTAAGAAAGCTGTAGTGAACGACACCAGCACTAGTCCACCAAACGCTCACAAGTAACTTTTTTGGAGTCAATTTTCGCTTGGGGCATGGTTTGGCTGGTTCGGCAGGGTTCAGCCATTGCGATGAGCGCTTCCGATTATCGTACAGGATCCACTTTTCATCACAGGTAATGATTCCATTTAAAATCCCTTCATTATTGTGCCGGTTGAGTAATGCAACGCAGCAGTCAACGCGCGTTTGTTGATTTGCTTCACTCAATTCGTGAGGTACCCACCTTTCAAGCTTTTTCACCTTACCAATTTGCTTCAAGTGGATTAAAACAGTTTTATCACTAACACCGCAGCCTGCAGCTAACTCGGATGTGGTTTGCGATGGATCCGCTTCCACAATAGCCTTCAATTCTTCATTATCAACTTTGGTCTCCGGCCGTCCACGGGGCTTGTTCTGCAGGTCGAAATTTCCAGAACGAAAACGTTGGAACCAAAAACGCACTGTGTTTTCTTTTGCGGCACCGTCGCCATACACATCATTAATCCTTCGAGCCGTTTCTGCAGCACTGGTGCCACGGTGGAACTCGTACTCGTAAATAACGCGATATTTCAAGTTTTTCATTTTGTAAACTGAGTGACGCAAAGAAAAAAACAATTGAGGAAAAAACAAATGAATTATAATTTTCAAAACACAAATACATGAGTAAATAGCTGTATAAATTTGGATTTGGAATTCCTAATCAAAGAGAAGATATTTGAGATCAAATTTGCCAGTACGGCAAAACGTCAATTTCATATGTAAGGACCTAATATGTTTTATTAGTTACGAAGTTATTAGCGGTGAACAATTTGAATAATATAATATTGATGGATTTATCGTAAACACTGTAGAGTTTATTCGTGATGATTAAATCGGATGGGAACTTAAACTGTTTTCTCTATTTGAGTTTTATTATAATTTTATATTTGACTGGAGTTTCAAGAGTATCACAATCCGTTATCTACAGGTGACGTACTAAAGTAACTGAATTAAAATGAAGAGTATTTTTCTACATGAATTAGTTCAAACATAAATTATAATTAAACTCAATTAGAGAACATAGTTAATGTTCCCATACAATAATGATTCAAACTCAATTTGAAAAATTTACAAATATAATTATTTATTTCATAAAAAACCCAAATAAAAAAGTCATTTTAAGAATCACGCTATTTTAGTGTTTGAAAGAAGGTCCACCAAAACATCTCTTAAAATATAATATACTCGTATTAAAAAGCAATATTAGTTTTTTTTTTAAAAGTAGCGTATAAGGTCTGTATTTTTATACTGTTGTAATTTGTAATCAGCAATGACTTTGTGGTTATTCAATACAAAATTATAATTGTCCATATTCTGTATCGTTTATTTTGTAGTTAACTCTGAAGGTGAAATTGTGGTTTCGCAACCAGTGGATGTTACCAAAAATAGTGTTTGTAAGCCTAGTGAATTTTATTTTATTTAATTTTCTGTATTTTAATGTTAAAATAGTGCTTGTTGATAAAAGAGTTATGAAAAGTTTATAATTTAATGTATTTATTTTAAAGTCGAATCTCCATCTAAGTGATCATTAATCATTCTTTCTATTTTCATCACTTCGCTTTAACTTCCTTTCTTATGGTTTCGAGAGCTGAGACTTTATGGTGCATTTATACATATTGTTTTCTGCCCTGCACACTAAACACAATAAATAACCACTGATAGCTCACACGGTATCGTTCTTTAAGCGAGTATTTTTTATAACAATAAACTTTATATATATATTATATAAATATAATAAACTTTAAGTTGAGGCACGAGTTTCATCCCTGCAACTGTAGGGGTAGTCTTAAACTTATTAGCTTAAACAGTTTGCAATACATTGTCACTTTTAAAAATTATTAAGGGTGTTATCCTGAGTGATGACATAACAATATATTGTTATGTAATGTTTTTGGTATCCATTTTATCATAGTCAGTGTGGACACCCGAATTTTTAATATATAACGATACAAAATTGTTCCACGAAGATTTAGTGTTAGTATTGTCAAGTGTACTTGCACAAATATTCAACGGCAGATAACAGGTTTTTAATTTATTTATTTACTCATTGAACTGTATTTTTTTTTTCATTATTTTATATATGCGAAAATAATTTTTTTTATCTGTTTTATCTGTTTTATCTGTTTTTTTATCTGCTGTTATATTTATTTTTATTTGCTTGTTTTTTCTATCTTTATTATTAATATATAAGTCTACAATATCTGAGACATTAATTATTTTATAAAGTATTATGTCCTCGTTTTGTTGGCATAAAACTTTTGTTTAATTCAATTTTGGTGTTAGGCTGCTCATCATGTCACAGGTTCATCCTAGTGAGATGTGTGGCTTATTTTCATACAAATATATATTAAGTTCAGAATTAATAAAAAAGATAAAAACCAGTGAAGACCAAAAATATATTGTGTTTTTAATTTATATTTATTATTTATACAGTTGTTGATCGCGCCACTTTACGTGTACCTACACATAAATTAAATTAATCAATATGAATATTAAAATAAACAGTAACTAATTACAGTTATAATAAAATATAAATAACTATATGTGCGTTTTTTAAAATGTTGATTGCTATAATTATTTGTATTTTTAGATGGCAGGCGAGCAAGATGCAGGTTGTATGCCCTTTAAGCACCCAAAGACTTCCATACTTACCTTCTATTATATAAATAGCTTTAGACATTTATAATTTTTCTTAATGAATTACAATCCCTCTAGGGACAAAATCCAGTAAGTAATTGTATTCCTATAAATTTGAAAATACCCAAAAAATATCACAAAAACAATTGTTTACTTTATTTCCCATGTCCGCTCTACTAGGTGAACACCTGTCTTAGAACAAACTTTGCGTAAATTCGAAAGGTACCACCATTTCCCGGAAATGTTATAGAAGTAGTTATTCTCGTATCAGTTCAGCAAAGCTAAACAAGAATTTGGCCTGACAAGTGGAGTCCTTTTCAGGTTTACTTGACGCGGACTCCACTAGAAAATAATTCGTTATTATTTTACCCGTAAAAAGCATAAATATAACGAAAGTGTATACACATATATAAGGTTAAAAGCATTTTTGGTACTTATTTATTATTTAACCCCTATTAACCCTAACGCGTCAAGGCAGTCATGGTATCTATCAGGCGCGTGCAGTGGGAACATCGAAGAATGACTTTTTTGTAAACGTATGTTTGGAAAAAAAAATAGAAATCAAATATTTATGCTACAGATTTTTATGATATCAAAATATGAATACTATGACAACAATTGTGATAGAAATATTACAAAATATATGTTGTATTTCGATTTTTTTCTAAATAATCGGTTACGTAAAAGTCATGCTGCGATGTTCCCACTGCACGCCCCTGGTATCTATAGTAGCTACCTCCGGAAGGGGAGGAAGAGACGTCATAGTCTCTGTGTGTCTTTTAATAGTAGGAATAACATGCCGAACCCCCCTGTTCTCAGGATAACAAGAACCGAAACAATGTCCTCAAAAATAGGCGGGATGTACTTATTCATTAATGCGTAAAATTTATATGTATGAGAAATGTTAAGAAATTTGTCATTATTTGTCATTAATAGTGGAAATATTGGATTTAATTAATTATTTGGTCACTTTGGATGAAGAAATGTGTTGATTTTTACCAACTTTTTACGTAATATTATTTATTTTATACCTGTTGATATAAATCTCATCGTGTCAAAATTGCCAATGTGTGAAATTTTATAAAATAGTGATTAATACAGGATTTTTAACAGATATAACTGTTAAAATAATGAAAATAGATTATTCTTCGTCTTTCCATTTGGGTCAGGAATCTGCCAACTAACCGAAAAGCCGAAAAAAGAAAAAAAACACAAGTAGCCAATTTTCCGAAAGCCAAGTTTTTCATATTCCACCATCCCGAAAAAATTATTTATGTGTGGTTAGGTATTTGCCTATTCTTACAAAAAACTGCCTTAGTTCTTCGCCTATTTAAACCGTAAACAGCATTTTATAGAATACCTTGACATTATAGTTAAATAAAAATATATTTAAATTAATAAAAAGTAAACAAACAGTCCTGATGAAGAGAACATTGTTCTCGAATCATGTAGATTGTATAATCAAATAAAGTGATGAAAACAAAGTGATTTGTGTTTTATTTTAATAATAATATCACCACAAAGTTCAAGCCTTCTTTCAGAAGAAAAAATATTCTTCGAACAAAAAATATATTTAATAATAACTACCTTCTTACTATACGTATTCAGGATAAGAAAGTAAAATATCATCATCATTATCACTCTTGGCACTACAACCCTTGGTGGGTCTTGGCCTCCTCAAGAGTCTTCCTCCACTCATTTCGGTTTAGTGCCAGCTTTCTCCAGTTCCGAAGCTCCAAGGCAGAGAAAGTAAAATATAAACTAATATAATTAATAAAAATGTGCTTTGTTTTAAAATATCAACATGTTTCAGGGCAAATTAAAAATCAAATATCGAAGTATGGTCAGTAAAAGTGTAAAAAAAATAATATATGTAAGTACTAATATGAAAAAAATTTAAATAATAACTATTTGTAAAAAGGATCTGGTTATTTATTATATTAAATTTACTCAAAATTTCTCATTTATCAATCTACAAAGGAACCATTGGCCCCGAAAAATGTTGATATTTTCAATATATGAATGGTGGAAACAAAGTACATATTTATTCATTATATTAATAATGTCACCACAAAATCATTTTTCTCTTTTTGAAGAAAGCATAACCTGCTTACTATATATAATACAGATCTTGTATATTTTTTCCTTTTGGGTTACCTAGTACCTAGAAATTTGTTCTGGAGAGACCTTAAAAGCCGATCGGGAAGGGGAACGCTACAGGCACGAACATAACAGCGAATTTGTTTGCACCACTGGCGAAACAGCGAGAAATGCGGTAGGATACCATGCGAGAACACATTGCGAAAATGTTGACATCAGAGGTTCAATAACTCCACTGAAAATGGGCCAAATGCAACATCAACCATGTAAGCCTGATCAAACACAATAATTTCCTTCTCTGCCCGTCTGTACGTCTATCCGTGTAACGTCCGTGATTTCGTTCGAATTCACGGCTAAAAAACGAAATGGCCGAAGATGGGGCTCGAACCCCGGGCCAGCAAACCCAAAGGCAGGAACGATAGCGACGTCGCTACCACCGAGCCCGCATTACCAGTCAGAAATACAGTACATAGCAAAGACGCAAACTATTTCATGTTCCACCCAGCACAATCGCCAGAGTTTAAAATTAACATTAACTGCCGGCAGGGGAAATATAAAAAAAATTCTAATATTTTGATAAAAGTCGTTATAACTATTTGATGGGTGTCGGCTATAAATAAGAAAATACTTAATTTTTAGGAATTGGCATGTAAAAGTACCGATATTTTGACGGAATACACCTAGTATAATAATAAAGTCTTCTTATTGGATTTTAATTTCCTTTTACTCTTTTATAACTAAAATCAATTTAACATCCCTTGTTCCTAGGTAACAAATGTTCTGGGTAAAGCTAGTTAAATTTTGAAAATTTAATTTTAATTTAAGTAGGCACCTACTGTATACGTTCGTGTGACGAGTGAACTTAGAACACATGCAAGTCGATTTTTTATTCAAGGCATTATACGGGGTGTCTCGCAGCTAGTAACAAAAAGTTTAGAGGTTGTTCAAGTAACCATGACCTAATATTAATCTATATGGAGATATGCATTATCAAAGATTGCATTTTTTTCAATATTTCTGAATTACTTTTTGCAAAAAGTTGAACTATCTTTACAGTAACTTATATCGATTATGAAAAATTCATTTGCTTTTGTGAAAGTCGAATAAAATGATAAATTCCTTGCAAAATTGAAAATAGAATTTTTCACAAGGTTTTCATAATTTTATTTGGGTTTTCTGAGTTATTGGGTTCAAAGTTTTTTATGTTTGTGATTTTTTAACGCCGACATGATAATTATTTTTTTTCATATTTCTCATAATAAAAAATCATATTTCTAAATAAATATTTATGCCTTCATTTACAGAAAAATGCACCATACGCAAGTGAATCATATTTTATTTTAAAAAAATACTAGAGAATCACACAATGATTTATTCCACAAAATTATGCTTATTAATTGATTTTACACTTTTTCTCTTTACTAAATACGTTTTTTCTGTTGCCTTCTATGGTTACTTATATATTTTCACGTATTTATTTAAAAAAATTCTAGGTACGTACCATTTTTTAATTTTTTTTCTATTATTTCCTTTTTTCCTTGCTTTTTACCTACATAAAATAATTATATATGACTTTTACTATTCTCACTTTTAAATGATAATTAGTATGTACCTTAGAACAGGTATTTATAGAATATACTTATGTCATTGGTATTTAAATGTCTTGTGGTTGTGTTTATTTAGTAATATAGGCATATGTATGTACTAATCACGTTATAATCATGTGACCAAGAATCGCCGATTCATCGGCAGTGAACACAGTGACCATATTTTCCAATTTTTAAAAATATTTTAAGAATAACATAAAAAACGGAATAAGTACACTCACACCCACTGAATACATACACACACAAATGTGTAATGTATAATTTTTTAAGCCTTATAAATTCATAATAAGCGTATGTACCCAATTGTTGCGCACCCAGGCGCGATGGCTAGCGAAGCAAAACGTACGCCCCGCGACATCCAGCGGAATATGAAAAACCTTGCTTCCGATTATTATATTACTAGATGTTACCCGTCAAAAATGACGGACTTTTACATGTCATTTATTTCTTTTCAAAAAATAAGAAAAAAAGTTTTTATAAAATAAGGTACGGAGGTTACAGGAATATGCTGACAAACAGACAGCGAAGGAAATTATTATTATTGGGATGAATAATTATTTAAATCGCATATGATTTGTTCATTTCGAAAGGTTCCTACGTATACGGTTGAATCTGCAAAATGTAGATTTTCGTTTTGCTATCTTGAAATATCCACTTTACTTTTCATTTTCCGACAATGTTAAAAAAAAGTTGAATTTACGTTTGAAAAAAGCAAATATTAAGGAAAATTAAGCTTTCTCTTAATATTTATCTAATTGTTATAAGACATTATTTATTATTAAAAGTGTATTGTTCAAAATCCTTTTAATCTGGAACTCATTCATAAATTATGTTTATTGATTTGCATTTGTCTTTACCTTTTTCTTGGTATTATTTACAATTTATTTTATCATTAACACATTATTTATTATTATTTTATCATAAAATGTGTATTGTGTAATTTAATAGGTATATCATATTCAAAATATTCAGAAAATATTTATACTTTAATATCGCTCTAGGACCATCTTTTAGGGTAATAACATGTTAACGGTGTGTTTATTAAAAAATAAAAAAATAAAAAATTAATAAAAATATTAGGTATACGAAAATAAAATCGAGTAAATTCGATAGTTTAAAATAGCAAAATGAAAATCGGTTTTCCGCAGATTCGAGAAACTTGGACGTAGGGACCGTCGATACACCTACTTGAAACGAACTAAAATATTAAAAACTATGAATTGTAAATATAATATTTATTTTGAAAATCCAAATTGCTTCACAAACGATGCATGAAGTGCGCGCATTGCCATTCCAGTTTCAAAAATAACGAAATCGTATGAGAAAATATTAAAGAAGGAGATGTACAGATTATTTTAAAACATATTTAGATATTATTAAATGACAATAAATATTAGATACATAATATTTTTGGGTTACTTCAAGAGCGGTATTTAATTAGAATGGAATCGATATGTATATTTTCTTAACTCAATTTAATTTTTACTGCTGGCAAGTACATCGAACTTGAATTCGACTTGTGAGTTTACTGTGACGTAATATTAATCAGTTACGTAATTATTAATTAGTAATATTAACAACAGAAAAATGAACTCAAAATAGATGGGATGTTTTTTTTTTATTTTTTATTTATCTATTTTATTTATTATTACAGGCATTTTTCAAATCTGTATTAGAAGTTTGTACGAAATGTACATAATCATGTACGAGTTAAGTTCCTATGAAAAATGTCAAGACAATATTTCTCAATCTCAAATTTCTTGGACTCAATATTTCAGAATTTCAAATCTCTTGAATGAATATTTTGAATCTTAAAGGAATGTTTTTAAAGTAAAGTATTCGAAATTTTTAAGGAATTCAAAAGAAAGTAAAAATAGTACAAAACGAACCTATTGAATTTCAATATAAAACACATTTTAATTGCAGCAGAATAACAGTAATAACAAAAATGTTGAATGAAGTAAAATTAGAGTCAGTGAAGCAGAGAATAAAATATAAAGTTTTGGTACAAAAAATACTTAAAATTAGACATGTATTATTGCTCACATAAGGTAAGATAAGGGTTTTCATTCATACAATACAAGAAATGGTCATGGACTACAAAAGAAAAAAAATACAAAAATATAAAAAATAAAAATAATTTATAAATATGTACTCTGTTTTCACCGCCTATATATTAAAAATGTCAACGTGTTTCAAGGCCAATGGTCCCTTCGTCAGGATACAATGTATACTAACAAATAAAAAAACAAAAATCGAAGCAGACAATAAAAATATAAAGAAATAATATATGGGAAATGAAAAATAATTAATTACTAATATGAAAACAAATTTAAAAGATAACTATTTGTAAAAAGGACCTGGTTATTTATAATATTTAATTGACTATCAACATTTTTTATAATTTACAAATTTTTAAAATTTTCCAAACTGTAATTCTGTATAATTTGTATGTAAAATTTGTTCTATTTTTATAGCACATTTTTCAATTTTCCAATTCAATTTTCCAAACTGTAATTCTGAATAATTTGTATGTAAAATTTGTACTATTTTGATAGCACAACCATTTAGCTTATTTTGAAAATAGTAAGAATATTGATGCGACACGTATTCCGTGTACGCATCTCTATTTAAAAAAAGAATATCGATTATTTAAAATTATATTTAGATATTACTTAACGTTTGAAAGTTTTTTATACACAATTTAATGTTCTAGTCTAATTTAATATTCAAGAATAGCATATGATGGGCAAGAAATCGTTATGTATATTTTTTAATCAATTTTATTTTATCTCCTGGCAAGCATATTGGCCTTGAATTTCATGTGAATACTGTGACGTAATATTGGTTAACTTTCTCGTGTCTAATTCAAACAAGTTTTGACGTGAAGCTGCGACCTTGTATTGGGCTTCTGGACTGGATCGCGTTCGGGGGTGGTTTCCCTGAGGAAACCTGGGCCGACGTTTCGGCAAGGTATCACTCGCCATTGGCAAAGCACGGCTTTAAATATTACGGCAGAACCGTACTTGTCAGTGGTTGAAATTAATCTCTCACTCAAGTTAAAGATATTGAACTTCGTGATTTGGTCACCTGGTTCAATATCTTCAACCTGACCATGCCCCGAGGATCTCTTGATTTGGGCAGCTTCATTCTTGAATCTAAATTTCTCAAATTATTTTTTGACACGAAAGAGACCCGCGTGTCCGCGTGACTTGAGCGTCCCTGGCGCGCGCCCCTGGAGTGGGGGTAGGAATGCCCGCCACTGCCCACGTGACGCGAATAATAATATGCGACGGGACAAACATATGAAATTTCTCAAAACGGGGAAAAAAACGGGACAAAGCGACCACAAAGTATAATGCCTATGTTCGCCCCGAGCGAGAACATTCGAGCAATACACACCCCAGCTTAAAAAGCGACCAACACACTATGAATCAATTTAATACCGACCCTTGCAGCATACGGAATTTTTATACGGGTGCTGGAATGAATCGACAAGTAAAATTGAATAATTATCATTTTTAAACAGGTGAAAATAAAGTCAGCAATCATACATTTTGGCAACCCCGAAAAATTCTCGGACGCATTTTTTTTTATTGTTCTAGATTTATGGTAGTTTTAATATTATTTAATACTAATAATATTTATTTATTCATTCCCATCAATTTGTAAATTATTTTAAGTGTATTTTGTGTGGTAAAGTTGCTTAAAACGGGTTTAAATGCAGTTGGGTATTAAATACCAAGGGTGAGAGCTTGTTATATGATACTAGTCTCTATGTACTCGTAGATAGATAAAATTAAAAAAAACAATGATCTAACTTTTTATGTGCTAATAACGCTGAAGAGATACACCGAAATTAAATAAATATATTATATATTTATTTAGAATATTTGGAGTAAATCAATTTTTTTCAAGATCACAATAATTGAATTTTTGTCCCCAGAGAAATCATCATTTATCAAATTATACTGTAGGTATTTCACAGAGACGAAGCTATTTTTCTTCGTTACAGAACGTAACATTGTTTAAAGTGATCTTCTAAGCAAGTCTTCCTAATGAGAGGTAGTAAGCCCTTTAAACACCCAAAGACTTTCATGCCTTCATTCCCATGTAATAGAACATTTACATTGTGTAAAGTGATCATTTACGTCAGCTATACGATAGCTCTTAAGCCCTATAAACACCCAAAAATTTCAGTACCTACTTTCTCATATAAATAACTTCGTTACTATGAGACAAGTATAATATATTTTTATATACCTTTTTATTTTTATTTTTTATAACCAAACAGAACAGAGGCAGAGTAACGAAAATCGAATGTTAAAGAATTTGATTGCAAAAAATGTCACGAAACACTTAACACGTTTATTAAAAGTTATTTGAAATGAATAATTATGAAGACACATTAAAAAATATTAAAATTTCTAGGTTAGTTAACAACATTAATAAAATTAGGTATAGGGAATTTAGTGATTAGATGTGTAACCTGTCATGTAAACTAACTAGCAGTAAAATATTTAGAGATTTTTGTATTACAATTTTTTACTCTTCCAATTTATAATATAAAACACTTTTATTATAATTTTATATTTGATAAAAATAAAGTATATTTTAACTAATTAATATATTAATATTGTCACCACAAAATCATTTTGTTTTTTTTGATGAAGAAAAAAAAAATTTTAATTACGTTCTCATATTTGTGAACAAAATTCTTAGTAACTAAATGCCAAAATACTTTTTGAACAAAATTGTTGTAAATAGTAAACATTACTATAAAACAAGAAATAGGATTATGAGATGAAGGATGTAAATGAGCTGAATGATTTTAAAAACAAATGTTAAAATTATTGTAAAAATAGTATTGAATTGTAGATTATATGATGTTATTTAGTTTGTGTATTAATGATGGATTACAAGAATTGATGGATTATCGGGTATTATAGATTAATGAAATGTAAAAATGTAATTAAATATCAGGGGTGTGCAGTGAGAACAAAAAGTATATAATTTATTTAAACACATATTTGGAAAAAAAAAATCGAAATTAAATATTAATCTGGCAGAATATTATGAAGTATTAAAATTTGAATAGGCAATATATGTTAATTATTGTGATAGGAATATTTCGAGATATATCTCTTATTTCGGTTTCTTTTCAAAATATATGTTTAGGAAAAAGTCATGCTTCTTGTTCTCACTGCACGTCTCTGGTAAATATAGAATGTCGTGAAAATAAAGACTATATAGTGTAAAATACTATTTAATATACAGGATGTCATATTAACTTACTTAAGAGATGAAATAAGGAACTCGAAAAATTAAAAAAAGAAATGAAAGACAACATTTTATTAAATTTAGCGTTGTTTCATTGACAGAGTGGAAGTAAACACAATGTTTTTTAAAACACCAAGTGTTATTCCACTATACGAGTAATAATATTTAACCCTAAACGCTTTCGATGGAGACACCTTCAGAGGCAATATAAGAACAGTTCTAATGTTGTCTCTGAGAACGATGATGATGATGATTAGGATGATTGATTAAACTTTTATTTATAAACGCACATTGGATATGAACTTAACTGGAACACTATTTCGTAATTCAAACTAATTTCGCACAGGAGAATTTCTACTCGAAGATACCTTGTTAAACTTTTTTCGCTGGCTGACTATATTCAGTTAGCTCTCTGCGGCTTTCACTAGCTGTCAAACACAAGACTGTGTCGTTGGAATGGTGTCACTCTTTTTTTATAAGGTACTCGATTTTTGCAATCTTCTCGTATATTTCTGTGTGTTTCTTTTTTTATTCTAAGATGTCCCGAGTGTTGTAAAATTCTTAGTTTTGCGCAGTTCTTTAGTATTTTAATATATCATGGTAATACTTATGCTTTCTGTCGTTTCTATCAAATCCCATTAAAAAAATGAAGAGATTAAAACCGTCAAATAATATAAAAATCAGTCTTTCTGTGTCAAGAAAAATATTTTACGTCTTGTCATTTTATAATACTTATAAACGAGTAGGTATAATTAAAAAATACATTACATCCACTGTATCATAAATTCGAAGATACGATTCAGGATATAATAAAAAAATCTCAATTGAACTAGTCAAATTCTAAAAATTTGGCCACTAAATATGTCACCCACTATCCGAATTTATTTTAATATTATTATCATTATCACGATAATCAACTTTTGACAATTTAAAATATTTTTTTCCGTTTTTAGTATTGTCACGAAACGATAGATTCATAAAGAATTACGCACTGTCGAACATTCCACAGGAGTCTGAAAGAATCTGGGTTGTTTTCGTAATAGCTGGAAATATGGAGAGGCTACTGGAGATGCGGAGAAGATGGTCAAACAGTCTCGAACATTCGACAAACAAAAATTTCTTTTATAAAAGGCAAGCGTACGTGCGGCGAATTAGTTGTTTATTTTTACGTTTCGGCGATCTATAGAAAGCGAAACAATGTGGCGTTGACTTGGTGTGTTGCTAGCGTGTGTGTGTTCCAGCGACAGTAAATTAAGAAAGTACCTACCGACGTGGGAATTACGTAATTTAGTGTGAATTTAAGAACGGTGCATTTCATTTGCCTCCCACGTGTGTGAGAGAAACTCGATTGTGCCATACAGTTTTTAAACTTCAAATTGAAACCGGCCTTCAAAAATAAAACATAGTTTTTTAGGCATGATTGATTATTTCTATACTCACATACGAGTACAACAAGGGAAGCTCCATCTAATATACTTCACCGGGTACAAGCAGTTGATAAATAAAAAGGCCCTATCGGTGAGGTGCCTATTCTTAGCTGCCGTTTTGTCCGGTTGCCCCAACTAATTTGTCCCTTTTAAACAAGCGGAGAATAAATTGGCTATTTCCACGGTCCACTGGTTGCGACAGTTGATGTTTGATTAAAGCTTCCGTGTATTTGGGGTTCGATTCCCGCTACGCACACCCGCCCGTCATTTTCAATACATTCAATGTCAACGTAATATCATAGACAATATTATAGCAATAATGTATACCTTCAAACTATGCTCAGTTACAAAGTGGTGGGGGAGGGGTTGTGCCAAAAATTTCAAAATTACCCTAATTTCTGTAGAGATAGACAGATGGACAGTTTCTTTTTTGATATGCTTTTATTAAGTTTCTCTTGTCTGTCAGTGAGGAATCCTGTAATCAGTATTTGACCCACTTCCTGACCAATAACCTCTCTGAACGTTGGCAGAGCAACGTATTCCGGATGACAATATAATAATTATTAATTAATTTTACAAAATAAGTTTAATTATACATTTTTTTTTTAATTCTGTCGTGTTATTTAATCGAGTATTGTACGTGCCGTTGATACTTAACGGTTTGTTTTAGTACAAAACTGATGTTTGAGGTTAAAAGGAATAGTTCGGAAAAGAAACATGTCTTCGACGCAATTTGAATTGATTTATGTGACAAATACTAAATACTAATAAAATAATAAGAATGATGGCCTACATTATATAAGTTGTAGGTGGAGGAATAAATAAATTATATGACAAGCTATGGTAGAAATGTAAAACCACCAGAGAGGTATGCTAATAGTCACTGTAAATGTTAATTTTGTATTGTCTTATTTTGTATTGAAAAGAGTTGCTTATGTATTATAATATATTGTCACATCTCTTAACAGATTGTGTTGGGCACATCCCTACAGAAGCCATAGAGACATGGAGAAGGAGATTATTGTCAACCATTGTCAACTGTCAAATGACCGATTAATGATCTAATAAAGTCTAAATCAAGAGTTTATATAAAATATTATATGTACCGTTATTATTTCATAAAGACAACTCAGACATTAAAATACGCAAACAGTAATATTTTCTTCTTTAATCATTTTTTTTTCTGAGAATTTTTCTATTAAAGCACTCCATTTTAAGAGTCCATGTCTCACATGCATATGTAACAT
>JADDOH010011715.1:0-20939 GCA_016648135.1 Agrypnia vestita
TCTTTATCTTTTGCATTTATGAGTAGTTTCCCTATATTATTATTTGTATAAAATGCAGGTCTTATATTTTTTGGTAGATGTTTTGAAATTTGATTGGAAAATGTAGTAATATATAAAATTCTTTGCCAATAATCGTTATTATTATTTATATTTATCTGTGAATTGTATAAAAATTGGTTAGTTATATTTTTCTTTAATTTATTTTTTTAAATTTTATCAATTATTGTATCCATTATTAAATGCGATTTGTTTTATTGTATTTAATTCAATTTGAAAATTAGAGTGAGACAAAGGTACATTGATAAGACTGTGTATCATTGAATGAAAACCCGAGTGTTTATGTGATAGAGTACTTTGTATTATAATGTATGTAAAAGTTGGCTTTCTATAAATTTTAAATTAAATTTTATTATTATTTTTAAAAAGTTTTAGATATAAAAAATTAAGTGTCGAATTACTTTCTATTTCTGAAGTAAAATTTATGCTATTATGAAATGAATTGATTAGTTGTAAAAAAGATGTTAGTTGACGTTCTGATCCTGTCCAAATACATAATATATCATCAACATACCTTCTCCACAACAAAATATTATTAAACAAAGGTGAATCACAATTAAAAATAATTTTCTCTAAATTATCTATAAGAATGTCTGCAATTAATGGACTCGTGGGTGCTCCCATAGGAAGTCCCTCTGTTTGATTACACAAAACGTTAAATTGAAAATAATTTTGGTTCATACAGAGATTCAATAAGCAACTTAGACCTTTAACCAAAATATTAGGTAAATTTGATTACTTTAATAAATCAGAAATGATAATTTTACTTTCATTGATAGGTACATTCGTAAATAAATTGACAATATCAAATGAAATTATTAAGATTTTCTGAAACATGTTGGTGTAATTAATCAAATAAAAATAGTAGATATATACAAATAATACAATTAATTTTTTCTTCTTAATTTTGCACACCTTGTACCACATGTGAGTTTTCAATATTTATTTTATCAACTATATCTTTAAAATCCCCTGTTGGTGCCAAAATTTTATTTAACGTGACTATCTCCAGAACGGATTACCAGTATGTTACTATTTTCTGTGCATTATTTGTTTTGTAACTAAAAATGACTTATTTTAAAAGTACTTAAAATTATATTTTGATACGCTCGTTATTCAGAAATCGTAACTAATTTTAAGTTAAAAAATAAAAATGAAAAAATATATTTCATAAATGAAAATGACGATGATTAAATGAATACTAGCTGTAACCTGTCAAAAATGACAGAACATTGCCTCTTTGCTAAGTCCTAGTGTATATTTATAATATCTTTTTGGCGGTCCACGGAGAGGCGACCTTAGCAACATGCGTAGAGCGGCCAGTTCGGGTTTCAGCCCGGCCCACGGTTCAAGCCCCATCTCCGGCCGTTTAATTTGTTTTTTTTTTAGCGGTGAATAAGAATGAAATTACGAACACAGAGTTACGTGGACGGAGAGACAACGAAATTATTATGTTTGATGAAATTTCATGATAAATTTTGCAACTATTAAATAACTTATAGGTGCACAAATCATGCTATTATTGGTCATCACATAAATAAAGAAGTTTTAATTAAAATAAAACGTAAGGACAAGCAATCCTGTCAAATAATTTTCATCAAATTCATAACAAAATTGAACTATTAAACAATGTGTGATTAAAAACTAATCATACAGATATGTTCAAAAAGTTACCATTTTACAAAATTATTTTCTTTTCATAAGTTAATAAATAAATAATAAATAATAATAATAAATACCACATACTTAAATATGTTTTGAAAGAAAAAACTTAACAAAAATGAAGTAACAAAAAAGAAGAACATGTGGATGGGGTGACGTCGTCTTTCATCAACAATTATGGGAAGACCAAAACAAGCAATTTAAAAAATAAAGTTTTTTTACATTTTTTTCTCTTTCATTTTTTCTAATTTTAAAACACTTCTTATTTTTGATAATGATAAACCAATTATTATTTGTTTAAATTTTATTAAATAATTACTGTTTAAGAATGCTTACTACAATAAAGTGTTATATGTATTATGCGTGTGTAAATAAAAAATAGAAAATTTTAATAATTTTAAAATACTTCTTATTTTCGATAATGATAAACCAATTATTGTTTGTTTAAATTTTATTAAAAAATTACTGTTTGAGAATGCTTACTACAATAAAGTGTTATGTATTATGCACGTGTAAATGAAAAATGGTAAATTTTCAGCTTGTAGTAGCACAGAGCCGAACCTGAAAGTTAAATAAATGTTATATATTTTGATAGTTTTCCAAAATCAACTCGGAGCTTTTGAAGCAGCTTGTCCGGATACTTTTTCTAAATATTCCCTGGCTAATTTGTGAATATGATTCATCTCCATCTCGTCCTTAGTGTTACTTTTAGTTTTAGTTACTTCCAGTTTTTTCTGAGAAAAAATTGTGTATATTATTTTGTGGTAATTAATACATCTTCAAAGGCATTACATTAAAAATAATAATGTTTGATACTTCTTATTCATAAAACAAATCACATCTTTTCATTTTTGGCATATGCTAATAATTTTTCTATTGTTAAAGGCTTTTTTTGCAATTAAGCTTATTACACTATTTGTGCTGTTGTACGCTGGTAATACAACTTTAATTTTGAGCAATTGCTGTTCAGTTTAAACTTTTTCATTGCATATTATAAATGTTTGTTAAATTGATTTATTTTTAAATAATTGCATTATATTATTAATTATTGTATTGAAATATTTTTTCTTTTTTATTGATATAATTCCAATGTAAAGTGACAAAATGCAATTATCAAAAGCTGCAAGGTATCATAATGGGAGCTAAGAGTTGAATTTATATCTTTTGACGAGTTAATAACGTTACATTACTTACAAAACGCTCCTTGAGTTTATTATTCAATTCATTTTTATATTCATCGGCGTGCATTCTTTTCCGATGTGAATAACAGTTGCCGGATGAAGCAAAGGTTCTTGAACAAAATGAACAGCTGTATTTTGCCTCCCCTGTGTGTTGCGCTCTATGGTCCTACAAAAAACAATACTTATGTAGAAATTAAGTTTACAGATTAAAGGTAATTAAAGTTTAAGATATTTACACAGAGAGCAGACCAACTTCTGAATTTTAACAATCCAGGTCTTTCAAAAGAACAAAAAACTATTTGATGTACAATTTATTGAAAAATGACTTTTTTCATTTAAAAATAATTTAATAATAATGATAATGTATTAAACGTAAAAATATGTAAAAATAAATTTATTAAAAAATAACTCGTTTATTTGTACACTTTTATTTAACATCTCAATTTTTTAATAACAAATTGATAAAAGATTCCGTATTTTGTAATTTGTAGAAATGTTATACGTGTTTAGATGTTGCAAATACTTTTTCAGAACTTTAGTTATATTAGGTCCTTACATATGAAATTGGCGTTTAATATGGGAGGAACATAAAGCCGATTTTTTTTTATTATAATATATTTATTTAATCAAAGTATGTACCATTGCTATCTATGCACTTTTGCCATCTCATAGGTAGTTCATCGATCCCTTTACTAAAAAAACCATTCGGACGGGAATCAATAAAATCTTTGAAGGCGGTTTGGACTGCCCCATCGGAGTTGAATTTTTTCCTTTGCAAGAAGTTATCCAAATTTCGAAAAAAATGGTAATCTATTGGGGCAAGGTCCGTAGAGTACGGTGGATGTCTTAGACATTCCAATTGAAGCTCCTCTAATTTGGTAGCCGTCTGTTGTGCAGTGTGTGGTCTAGCGTTATCATGAAGCAGCAGTGGCCTAGAGCGATTAACCAGCCTCGGTTGTTTAGCAGCTAGCTTTTCCATCATGATTTGCAGTTGCTGACAATAGACATCTGCCGTTATCGTCTGGCCAGATTTAAGAAAGCTGTAGTGAACGACACCAGCACTAGTCCACTAAACGCTCACAAGTAACTTTTTTGGAGTCAATTTTCGCTTGGGGCATGGTTTGGCTGGTTCGGCAGGGTTCAGCCATTGCGATGAACGCTTCCGATTATCGTACAGGATCCACTTTTCATCACAGGTAATGATTCGATTTAAAATCCTTTCATTATTGTGCCGGTTGAGTAATGCAACGCAGCAGTCAACGCGCGTTTGTTGATTTGCTTCACTCATTCGTGAGGTACCCACCTTTCAAGCTTTTTCACCTTACCAATTTGCTTCAAGTGGATTAAAACAGTTTTATCACTAACACCGCAGCCTGCAGCTAACTCGGATGTGGTTTGCGATGGATCCGCTTCCACAATAGCCTTCAATTATTCATTATCAACTTTGGTCTCCGGCTGTCCACGGGGCTTGTTCTGCAGGTCGAAATTTCCAGAACAAAACGTTGGAACCAAAAACGCACTGTGTTTTCTTTTGCGGCACCGTCGCCATACACATCATTAATCCTTCGAGCCGTTTCTGCAGCACTGGTGCCACGGTGGAACTCGTACTCGTAAATAACGCGATAATTCAAGTTTTTCATTTTGTAAACTGAGTGACGCAAAGAAAAAAACAATTGAGGAAAAAACAAATGAATTATAATTTTCAAAACAAAAATATATGAGTAAATAGCTGTATAAATTTGGATTTGGAATTCCTAACCAAAGAGAAGATATTTGAGATCAAATTTGCCAGTACGGCAAAACGCCAATTTCATATGTAAGGACCTAATATTAAACCAGCTTTAACCCAACAAAAATGACCTGTAAAAGTACGGTCGGTTCCTAAAGAATAATTATTTATTTATTTATAAAAAAAAAAGAAAAAAAAACTGTTAAGAAGTTACGGACGCAGTTACGATGGTCGGATAGACGGATGGAGAGACAACGAAATTATTGTAATTGGGATGGTATTTTATATTCTGATCTCGTGACTTCGAGTTTCTCAAAGTTACTAGTAGTTACCGGGCAAAGGATAAGAAACGAGATGGCTAAAAAAGATATCAAGTAATGTTTAGCGCTCTAAATGTAATAAGTTCTGATGAAAAATTAATCCTCATTGTTTCAAAGAAAATGTCTGACTGAAAAAATGATAAAACTAGCAGTAACATGGCTACTAACGCTTTCATAGACTGATTGAAATCGAACGAGATTCGTTGAAATCAAATCGGTTAAAAACGAAATTTCCCGAAATCGGTAGTAAACACAGACAAAAGTTCCTTGTCCACAATTTGGCATCACGTCTCATGCCAGTACGTTCGCCTTGTTTAAAACGTTTGAAAATGTTGAAACAATTAAAAAAGGATCAAATTAAATACTTGTAAAAAATGTAATTTTCTAGTAAATAAGACGCATTTTATTACAAGATGACGGTTTTACTTAAGAGACTCGATTTGGAACAAAATTTTCAATAATACGTATTTGGTAAATAATACATCTGGTTTCCTAAGGGATTTAATAATGCATGAAGAAATACCGCGTATGTCTAAGGCGCATTTTTACTGCAACTGCAGTAAAAATGCACCTTAGATATACGCAAAGGGGGATATACTTCTGCTGTGACCCATTCCCTCTCCTAAAGAACAAGTTTAGTTCGTCTCTGCACACATTAATTACTCTGTAGTAATTTCCAAAATTTTATGAATGTGTTGTAAATGACAACCTTTACTATTATAAATTATTAAATAATGTAGTTAAATATTGTGTAAGAACGTCAAAAATATATATTAAAATGGTATTAGGATAAAAAAAAAATTTAACAAAAATTAAATGAAATCTAGAATATACCAAAAGTAACCACAATTGCCATTATTGTCACTTTATACGTTCCTTTAATTCTCATGAACTTTTTTAATGAGCCGTTATTTTTTATTTAATTTAAATAAACAAAATCATGATACAATATTTTTTTACAAGTATAGCAATATTAAGTTGTACTTCCTTTTTATTGTAACTGCTCCATTCAAGTTAAAGACTTATGTATGTTTGCCAAAAAATAAAAAAAAATGTTTAGAAATAGGAATATATAAAAGTACAATGAGATAAATTGGTTAGCGTTAAACTCAGTATTTTTTGTGCATTAAATAAAATTTATTCGTACCATCACCAAAATTGTAAGAAAAGCCTAAAAATCCGGGAGCTGTGGAAAATAAAAAATGGAAAACGCGATTCTCAGATTAAGCATGTAAAAAAAGAAGATAAAAACGTTAAAAGGCACTTAAAAATTATTTTAAATGCACTTAAACTTGTATTGCTTTAAAATCAGGATTACGAAGCATCCCCGTTTAAGCATCTCCATTGGATTCAATGCTGTACGCCTTAAGCTACTTTAAATAATGAAATGTTTTCATAAATCTAAATAAATCCTGAAAATTGTTATATTTGAATTAATGATTTTTCAATACTATTAAACATACTTTACATATTTTTTTATGTTTAGTTTTTATAAACTTAACATAGAAGCTAGTATCAATAGAAGCTTTATCGATACATTTAAAAATTTCAGTACAAAGATCAGAACAACATGGCATATTAAAATCCAGAAACAAATTTAGAACTTTCTGAACTTGAAAGGAAGTCGTTCGTTTTCATATATATTTTTTATTCATTTTCATATTTGAAAAATGTATTTTCAAAACAGCAAAGTTCCATATCTACCTTATTTGTATTTTGAAGTAACTGAAATAAATTTTTAATATTGCTGTTTATTTTAATGTTTTAATTATTTTCTATTATTGTATTTTTCATATATATATATTTAAATTTAATAATAAATCAAAAAAGTATATTTATTAATCAATGAAAGAAATATAATGATATTTACTTAAAAACTCCACTCCGATATAATGTAATAGTTTTCTTTCAAAAAATACAAAAAATAAAGCATTGCATAATATAGAAATCGGTCATTCTATTATATTGTTATATAAAATGAGAATCGTAATTTGTTAAAGAAAATGTTGAAGAAAGGAAAAATGAAAGTTTCTTTAGTAAGGTATATTTTTTTCATTCCTATAGGTGAAAGGTCAGGAGCGAATATTGCTTTTTGTTGAATATGAAATATATATTTTAATATTTCTCACTTATTTAAAAATAATTGACTCTTCTTATTATAATAAAATTCAAATGGTACACAACTAAATAATTTAAAGCGCAAATTTCACAAATCCACTCACACTAGTAAGTAAGCTTTTAATTTTTGTAAAGGTACTGATACACATGCTCCTTAGTAGCACGTGAATTACAATCAATTGCCTGTTGATTTATGAGCATGCTCATTACTAGCACGCTCAAAAATCAACCGCCGCGCGCCCGTTGATTTATGAGCATGCTAATGTCATTCACCACGAGAGAGGGTATCTTTTGAGCATGTATGAACAGGCTTGCTTATGAGCATGCTAATGTCATTCACTGCTAGTATCGATTATCGATGCGATCTTCTCAGTCCGCGACAGATGAAACGAATATGGAGCGTTGAGGAGATGTCAAAACATTACTTTGCGTGACTTATTATAGGAATCACGAATGTCTGTGGAAGACTCGATCACCGCTATATAAAAATAATATAACAAGATATAATGTTTATGAAACTTTACTAAAAGATATGAATGATTACAATAAAAACTATAAATAAAAAATCAAATCAAAAAACAAAAAATGAATTAATGTTTCAGTAAAAGTTTCGATTTTGAACAAGAGCGTCTCTATTCTATGACAAGAGCATGCCAGTAATAAGCATGTGTGTTTGATTGTGACAAAACATTACTTTTCGTGACTAATTATAGGAATCACGAATGTATATGGAATACTCGGTCACCACTATATAAAAATAATATATTAAGACAAGAAAGAATGTTTATGAAACTTTACAAAAAGACATGAATGATTCAAATGTTACAACAAAAAATATAAATAAAAAATCAAATCAAAAAAATGAATGAATGTTTCACTTTGCAATGTTTCGATTTTAAACAAGAGCGTCTCTATTCTATGACAAAAGCATGCCAATAATAAGCATGTGTGTTTTATTGTTAGCTTTGTGAATGCTTTTTCATGAGCATGCTTAAAATAAACATGCTAATAACGAGCGAGTGTGTACAGTTGTTAGAGCTTGCCAGTTTTGAGCATGCTAATGAGCATGCTCAAAAAAGCATGTGTATCAGTACCTTAAATTAAATAATAGGTATATTCTATTTATGCTCGTATGCATATTTCATTTGCATTTATTTCTCCATATGCATTTAATTTTGTGTGCAACATTTATTATCAGACTTCAAATCAAAAAATAACTTTTATTCGAGTAATTATATTCAGCCTGTACGTAATTCAGGATGCTGTCCGAGTAATAGGGGCTCTGGGTTTCTAGTTATCTAATGTAACCGAAGACCTTCTCCAGCCGTTTAGGAACCCAAACTGTTCAAAGAATGGGCTAATAATGAGTTCCTCTGAGGCCATAGTACTAAATTCACCCCTAATGATCGGGTAGCTACCGTCGGTGCCGACAGCCGACACAAACTATCACCGACCCTAACTGTGGCTACATATTTAATATTTACACATCGGAGTAAATTTATGCGAGTTTGTGGAAGGGACTAATATTATAATTCTGCCCGCTAAATAAACTCTCATCATCAAAACCGGTACCAACATATGGGCTCTTCAAAAAAGATTTTTATTTAATAAAGACTTGAATGGTAAACGTGATCTTAATTTTGGGGGAAATTTTGGATTATTATTAATTTATTTATATCAATCAATTTGTTTTTTATCATAAATACTAGGTACAAATCCATCACAATTGACTTTTTTATATATGTCGGCCGCCAGTTGAGCCTATGAGAATAGCGCTATCTAGAATAGAACAGCATCTTGACAGCATTAGATATGGATATTATTAAATAGAGATATTATCTAATTTTTATATCATACCTCATTTACTTGAGCCATCTGGTAGCGTTAGTGATTAATATTGTCACATAGAGAATTATGTATTTTGATTAATGATTTATAATATCATTGACATGCTTAATAGTAAGGAATGCACTTATTAATTTAAAAAAAAAAACATTTTCTAAAAAAAATTACAAAGATCCCGTTGTCGGGTCACACTCGGGTAAAATACTTATAGCTGCCAGTCGGGCGCTTTCCATAACACCGTTAGTCCTGTTTCTACTATGTTATTACTCGATGATATGGGGATTCTAAGCAAGGTAGAGGACCGATATTATGGATCTGGAATCGATGATTTTATGGTTT
The DNA here is from genome assembly GCA_016648135.1 of Agrypnia vestita. Classification (NCBI taxonomy): domain Eukaryota; kingdom Metazoa; phylum Arthropoda; class Insecta; order Trichoptera; family Phryganeidae; genus Agrypnia; species Agrypnia vestita. The sequence goes on from JADDOH010011715.1 coordinate 9,252, forward strand.
TTGACAAATTTCGCGATTTATTCATTGCTCAATTTTCAAACGCATTTTACTCGAAACTATGTTTTCAAAATTGGTGGCAAAAATATCTCGGCAACCACTGAACCGATCAACTTAAAATATCTAGTAATTACTTCTTACATATTTATCTAATCATTGTCGTAGGATTTTCTTTAAATGACTTAGTTTTTTTATCGGCATAATAAACCCGAATTTTTCCTAAATTTATTTTTTATTTTTTATTCTATTTTAAATTCAAACGTCCGCCATTTTGTCAAAAATCAGTATTTACTTAAACCTCTTCACACAGACTAAATTTAAGTATCAATTTTAATAATCATTTTGTTTTTTAATTCTGATCTGACCAATACCATAGTTCATGTAGGTTTCCTTAAAAAATTCAAAAAAATTGCCTTTTTTCGCGCTTCATAGGTAGGTATTCCCTCTTAATGCTATTCTTTAAATTACACTATTTCATAGAATATCACTCGTAAATGAACACTTCATTATCGCTGGGTAACATGTATTTAACATTCACTCGAACAATTTTTTTTTCAATTTTTCCATTCAATTCCAATTTTCTCGCTCGTGTATTGCATTTATTTATTTTGCTATTAGGTACTTCGCTCAATTATTCGCTTTATTTATCGCTTCGCGATTCACAACTGGCCTTACTGGGCATCGTCTCTCACTCGCGCGTTCTTCGCACTGAATCGACCTGTCAAACACGGCAACTCTGCGCGGCGGCCTAGTTCCGCGCTATTTATATCCAAAAACTGGATTACCGAATTTCATAGATTTTTCTAGTGTTTAGGAGAAAGTTCTCGCATCTAGGTTTTTCCAGATGTTCCTCGCAGGATTTAGCTAATTACAGAGTGCGGTAGAGTGTTACAGAATGTAGGGAAAGGTCCTAGATGTTTAGATGTTATTGTCGTCTATTGACATATTGTGAGGGATTTTGTACGTAATCTCTCTTGCCCTTTCGTTACAATATTCCATTTTTAAAAATTGTAAAAACAAAAATTAATAAAAGAGAAAAAAAGTTAACAGCCAACATATATATATGTATATACGTATATGCGTATGTCAATAAAATCAAAACCGTGGAGAGATTTCTTCTTGTTCACATGAATTAAGATGCAAGCGATCGTTGGGGTTTGAGAAAAAGTGCCTTCTTAACCCTTATGTTACTACCCGGGTACCCGGGTATCCATTTCCGACTTCAAGTTAAAATAATTTTATTCATAAACCCTTGATGCTTTTGTCCGCCCGGATCCCCATGTACATTAATCAACTCCACCTCCGAAACAAAATACCTTGGTGTGATCATTGATCAACACCTCAAGTGGAATAGACACATCATTGAACTAGTAAAAAGAATAAGGAAATGTATCTACATATTCGTTAGATTAAGAAATATTTTAAGTACAAAAATTATTAAAAATGTTTATTACGCCATTGTTCACTCTCTACTCATATACGGTGTTATCGGATGGGGAGGTTGTTATAAGAAAAACATAAACTCAGTAAAAATATCACAAACGATTATCATTAAAGTAATACTGAAAAAAAATCTACATTTCCAACAAAAGATCTCTTGAAAGTGTTTCCAGTACCAAACGTAGATGATATTCTCAAGCAAGTTTCCATATTAAAAATATGTAAAGAAAAAATTAAAATTTTCCTACAATCAAACATAAATTCATGAATCATTGAAACCTATAGCTTTTTTCAAAATAACTCCTATACTTTCATTATCAATTTACCTTTTTACTGTATTAATAAATAACTTGTATACATTATGTACCTATATATTATAACAAGGAATAAGAACTGTGGCTCCCTCATCAGACTCAAGAGCTTCTCTTCACTGATGAGGTCTACATGACTACCAAGTATTTTAAAAAATTATTTAATCCGATATGTTATATATAAGAACTGTATTTGTACCATAAATTAAATAAATAAATAAAATATTTAATTTCAAAATAATATTTTTAAGTGACTTTAATTTTTCTTGAATATGAATTTCTCGAGAGCTAAATTATATATTTCTAATAAAAATGAATAAAAGGTGATAGAAATGTAATATTTCTCTATAACCTCTTCTGCACATTTTCAAAATATTCAGTTATACGTACATTATATTTGTTTATCCTTGCACAGATTTGTACGTGGGTAAGAAATAACGAAGAGCGAAACAAAATAAGGTTGAATCCAATTATTCCACTCAATGGCACGTACGTGAGAGAGAAAAAGAAACATGATTTTATACAGACACCAGCAAACTTGAGACTCACGATTCTTCTTCTCAACGTAAATAAACTACCACCAAAATGACACTCACCTGTTCACGTAGTCGCAGGAAAATGGTGAAAATCAGTTCAGCCGTTTTATTTTTAAAGCGTGCTTTGTGTGAAGTAAATTTTATTCAAAACAGACGTTTACATAACAAAATTTATAAAATATTATAAAATAAAATAAAGACGAGTTCGACCAGAAGCTTGTAAAAATTAGTAAAAATGTTTTCGAATAATTTCCACTTTCCAAGAAGTTCCACGTTAAAACTGCGATCGGCGAAAGACATAATAGGGCAATTTTTGTATAATAATTTTCGGGCTTAAATACTCATTTTTTTTATATTAAATGATGTTGGAAATAGTCCAAATAATGTTAAATATTTACCAGTGTTTCATTCGAACCTCACAGTAGGAAATTCGAGACAATATATTTATTCATAACAAAAAAGAGGTCCGAGTAACGCACCCGCAAACATGTTGGGTATCACAAAAGGAGACAGGGAAGGAAAAGTGTGGATAATAGAGTAGGCAAAATAAATTGATATGATTGAATGCGCCATGAAAATTAAATGGCAATGGACAGACTACATTACGGACTACGGACAGATAATCACTAAGCAAACATTCAGTCGTATCTAGGGAAAATTTGGAGGCCGGGAGGCTGCTCTAAAATATGCTGGACCAAAGAAAACAAATTATGCCAAAAATACTTGGCAACAACATGATACTTGACATTTGATGACGATGATTATGTAGCAGATGCATACTATCAGGGCATTTAAGCATGAGTTTAACTTTAATTTGAAATATTTTGTAAAATAACGGAAATTGAATATTATATATATATATATATATATACAAACATATAGCTGACGGAACGTGTTATATTAAAATATGAGTAATATTATAATACCTGTGATATGAATGTTTGGAGAAGCATAATTTATATCGATTTATTTTGTATAAATTCATTTTCACGTTAAAAATTCGTATAATGTAGAACTTTGTTATTTCTAAAATCCATGATAAATACAGGCTGATCAGAAATTAGAATTTACTATTACCCGAAATAATTATGAAAACTGTCTGAAGGTAGGGAGGAGTATATCTGCGCATCCTTGATTAATTTGTCCCGAGGAACTCCAGGCATCGCGCCCGCCATAGAATTATTTCGGAATAAGACGCTAAGAGCCATTACTCTCTACCGCGTCACCGTCTCGACTCTCAAAACTACGCTAAGATTTGGAAGCATTCGCCGCTAGAAATTATTCACCCGACCGGAAATCTCCTTTATGGGGAAATCAGTTGAGAAATTAGGTTTTACTTAGATTCACATGTTATCAAATGTTCAGCCGAAGCGGGCCTGTACTCCGGGTGACATTTTAATTAGGGGCTGCCGGAATAATTCCCACAACGATTCGCCGAGAAGATGAAATGCGTGTAGCGGAATCACATAATTATATTTGGAGATGAAACCTCTACAATTGCAACGGCTTCATTTGCATTTTTCTAATTGGATTTCGGATCATTTTCATTTATTAAGCACTTTGTAAGCAAAACGAATATAATTTATTACTCAAAGCTTTCGCAAGTAAATATAATAATAACTCGATGGCTTGGTAATACCTACGAAAACCTATCTATGACTAAGGCGTTTTTGAGTTGGGTATTAATTTGATTTTTTCAGAATTAATAATTATAAGTAACATAAATACATAAATTATTTGAAAAAAAATGAAATGAAAAAACTTAAACGTATAAGTATGCTATGGGTTCAAAATTAAAAACTAACACATCGACGCATCAGTTAATACTGCATTTAAATTTTCAGTGTATTTAAATGAGAAAATGCAATGCAAATTTGTTTTAGTTATTACTTTTAGATTGCTAACGATCATATGTAAGCTTGGGATATCCAGAATGGTGGATATGTTTCTACATTGATTGATTAAATACAAGTGTGACGTTTTTGACGCTGTCCTGAGACTAAGATAATACATATCGAGGGTAGGAAGCCAAAAGGGCGTTAGTGATTATTTCGACGAGAGGTTAACACTAACGCCCTTTTGGCAGGATAGTAAAAGAAATTTCTGTCCATCTGATTTTGTCAATGTTTATTTTATTATTAAACGATTTCTATATTTGTTAATCCAAAACACATAATCAGATACATTCAAGTTAGAAATAATCACTAAAGCCTTTTTGGCTTTCTACCCACAATATATTTATTTTCTTAAATATTTTATTTTCTTTATTTATTATTCCTATCTTTTTTATTATGCAATTATATATATATATATTGTTTTCAATTGATTCAGCAACACGGTAGATTATTAATATTAAATATTGATTGTATTATTACAAATAATACAATCAATATTTAATTATATTTACTCCTTTTATATTTACTCGTGGCGTCTGCTTGCTTGCTTGCCTGCTTGCCGTCGAAAAAACTTTGGATCGATTTTTGACCCTTTTTCCGTGATCCAATTGAGCTGAAACTTTGCAAGCAGACTCGTGGCGACGATCAAAAAGATCTATCAAATTTTCGTTAAAAAAATAATAATTATAGTATAATTTTGGATTCTTAGAAATTTTAATGATTTTTTCAAATTGGAATCATTACAAAAGTTTGATTACTACTAACGGCGCCGGCCCGATAACGTCACGGAATATTTAAAATTTGAATTACTCCATCGGTAGGTATAATAGGTACTTCACTACGAATTTCGAAAATTTATGACATTTGGTTCACAGATGACAGCACACTTCGGTTTTTTGGGAAGAAATCAAATAATAAAGAGATATTTTTAGAGATTTTTGACATAGATATTTGTCTAGACAGGTTTCATTTTCAGTCAATCAATTATTACATGATTGTAAACTTAATTTACAAAGAAAGGGAGTAAAATAAAAACTTGGTTTTTATGGTTAAGTTTTTTTATTATTTGTTTGTGGTCGACCACTATTTCTCTTGGCCAATCACAGATGCCATTACAAGATTTCATTCCAACATCCATCGATCTATCTTGCTACCCATCCGAAACAGCCCTATTAAGAAATTTCGCGACAGTTTGTACAGTTTGAACAATCTTGTATTTTCTTCTCATATAGTACGCGAAGATTTTTCTGTGCCTCAAGAAGATACTCAGCATTGCTCTTTCATTGTTTATTTCAATAAATGACAGTTTGTACATAATTTATTATATAATGGCCCATATTTGTTCTTCATATATCAGATTGGGAAAATTACAACGTTCATAGTTCATCTACTACATCAAAAACACAAACCACCTAACAGCAACCAGTAACTCGCATTCACATAATACTAGACAAGCATTACGAAACCTTGACGAAATACCAAAAACTAAGACAACATATGGACAGATAAATTACTCATACATAGGGCCTAAAATATTTAACATATTTAAAACAGACTTCCCGGAAATCAGATTATACTCAATTAATAAAATAAAAGCTTTAGCAAACAACTGGCTTACCTCCAAAGGTAAAACAGCAACTGAAAATTTACTTACTGTAATTGCATAATAATGTCTACAAATAAAAATATATACCTATATTTATAAATAAATAAATTAAGGAAAATAAAAAATAATCTTAAACAAAACTTTAACCCTTTTTACATTAAACAATTATTCTACACATATTTACACTTGGACTTATGACTCACTCAACTTTCACTAACATTACACTTGACACGTTGTAGATATATAATTACTACCTTATGAAAATAAATATCACTGACGAATCCAAAAGAATATTATAATTGTGTTCTATAACGCCACTCTGGGACAGGCGTAGCCTAGTAGAGTGGCATAATCCACAAATTTAACAAAAAAAAATGTGTAATTTATCTTATATTTTATTGTTAAACTAGTATTAAGTACCTTTATTTGTAAACAAGGATTTTTTTGAAATAAATAAATAGTCACGTATTCTGAGATGTTGTGGTGTATTTTTGTTTTTGAGTAGACTGAGTTCTTCAAATGCTGCCGTACAGTCATCTCCGATTCATTTTGGTCATTTTTATTTTCCTTGCTCATCTTTTGTAATTTTTCTTGATACAAATAAACCTTAGCATTTTCTGTAGATATTAATTATTCTGACAATAATTTAGCTTACTGTTTGTACATCATCTTAGTTCTGTCAGAGAAGAGATTGACTTCAAATTTATTTTATCATCGTCATCGGCTTACCAAGATAGATTAGTCTGTTTTTGTTCATGTTTTTACGAGAAGCAGAAAGATTTTCACGTAATCGAGGAATTTAACCCTTTTAGTGCCATAAATATTTTGTCAAAATATGCTAAAAATGCCAGTAAAAAGTGCATTTTCATAAATAATTTATATAAACACCAAAACCACTAACCATTTCTGTTACAAAACACTAATTTTCATAATTTTTTCAACATTCTCTTCAGAAGATTTCAAACTATGAATGAAAATACAGAAATTGAATACTACATATTTATTGACAAGAAAATTACAGAATATATTGGTACAGAGCGGCGTGGTACTGACTTGGTGAGTGGCATTTCTCACATATTCACGCACACAGATGTATCCCACTAGCTAGTTCAACGGTAAAACATAAGTCTCAGGTAGAGTTCTTACTTGATAGTATGTGAAGCATACCCAGATCTTTAAATTTGTAAACCAATGCATGAGGTGAATACATGGGTAGGATTTTACATAAATAAAAGAAGTAATTTTTAAATAGTAATGTAATCATGCACTTTGTATAATAGATTTAGCATTAGAAAATAAAATAGAATATGAAAAAATGCGCAGATTCGCGCTAGTACATTAATTTTAATCTGCCTTCGGGCAGAATAATGGAGTAAATAATATCACAAACAATAAATGATATTAGCGTAGGCTGAAAATTGCGATTAAGTGCAAGTAAGTAGATAAATGACTGCGCTGACGAAAATAAAAGTTCTACCGCCATTCGGGTCAGAATAAAATATAATTATAAAAATGATTCTAAGTTAGAAAGAAGATGAAATTAAAACATAAAATTCTAGCATGGCGGTATCATTAGAATGATTCTAAGTTAGAAAGATTTTAAAATTAAAACATAAAATTTTGCATGGTGGTATCAATGAAATGAGTCTAAATTAAAAAGAATACAAAATTAAAACATAAATTCATGGTGCCGCACGATTGCAGATGCCACATTTGCGCGATCACGCGATGATTCTATCTTCCGGGTGGAGCTCCCACATATAATCGGCGCGCATCCATGTTCACCGCTGACTCCACATGGCGTCAGGACTCGAAGATGTGCGATCAAGCATCCCTCATCCGACAGCCAAGACCACAGGAAATCCTTGCGGCAACAATGCTAACATCTACAAAGCGCCTCTCTCATCCATGCCATGAGAAAGTTACGAAAATGGCCAGCAGGTAAAATGAGGCACAGCTGGCAGCTGGACAGCATAGGATCGTTATTTTACATCAATGTTTTGAGACAGTGGGCCATCCAAACATGGCCTCGCATGGTAAACACTACATTTATTGGCATAGCAGGGCAGGGCCCTATAAGAAAAAACATATAAATTAGTACAATGAAAATAACTCACACATACTGGATCGTGAAGTGGGGTATCGGAGTCGTCCTCACCGAGACGGGAACAGTTGCCGAGGTCCGTCCGCCTTGGGCCCTGGTAGATTTTAAAGTGGGGACTGATGGAAGAGAGGTCAAGCCCGTAGGTACATATCTCCCACCATTTCGCTGCGCACGGCGTGGGGGAATTTGCAACGCGCGCACAAGTTTTAGAATAAGTGGCCAGCAAGGTAGAGAGACCGGTACTTAGCTAGGGCCCGTGCGTTAAACCTAGTTTTGTTGGCGAATTAAGTTCTAGTTCGTTTGCTACCCACAAATCCATTTGTGCCGCGGCGCGTTATTAATGGCGTGATTAACTGCAACGTAACAATATATATATATATTCATTACTATATATATAATATATATCATATATAATATATATCACTCTCCGCACTCCCGCTATCGCAGTTTTCGAATCGTTCTGTCATTTCAACATCCATATCGGAACTTTCCCTCGTGTTCGACATTTTGAAATCAAATTTAGGATTATAGAAATAAATAATAATAACAGTGTTTTTAGAAAAAAATTGTGATTGAAAAAAGTTAGAACGCACTGATGCACGCCAAAAGTGAACTGTCGAAACGAGCGCTACGGCGATGCTGGCATTTTTCGCACACCTACCTATGAGCGTAGAAAAAAGTGTGATTGAAGTAAGTTAGAACGCAATTTAATGAATAAAAATATGAACGCGGGAACACGACCGTCTTACGAGCGCCATGGCGCTCGTCGCCACTATAAGAGTTAAGCACTTTACACCTTTGACACTGAAGTGGAAATTACTGTACACTATCTAGCACAATATATCAGCTTCGTGTATATGTTCTAGTCGTTTCGGTTAGGCGGCAACGTACTGCGCAATCAGTTCTTTTGACAGAGCAAGAGTAGCCCTCATAGCCCAGTGGGTACGACACTTTCACTCACACTGAGGGTTCCGGGTTCGATTCCCGGTGAAGTCACAATTAATCTATGTGATTGATTCAATCCTGCGTATTTTTTTATGAGTCCACTTCCGCAGGCCGAAATTGTAAGTAACAGCCCGCTTGTAGAGAAAATACAGTGCAGATGCCTTCGTGTTCTGCAGAGCCTTTCGCCTTGAATGCGAACTGCCTCGTAGAGGAGCGCCAGTCGTGGTGGTCCAGAATTCTCAGCCAGGAGCACAGGATATTGCAGAGGCTGGGCCGTAGATTCTCAGCCGCAATCGGTACCAACGTAGAAATCCATAGTGGGTAGCAGGGTAGCAGTAAAACACAGATAAAAGCGGTCCAATGGCGTTTTCGTCACCGCACCGTAGTGCATCAGGTGACCGCCGTAGCAAAACCAATTTATTATATATTATCTTTACAAGTGACAGAAGATTACACAACCGCAGATTGCATCAAAACCAATCTGAGAGTTTCATTTCCCCCTTCCATATCATCGCAACGTACGGCGCGACAGTCGCCATATCACGGTGATCATCGCAACGTGCGGCGCGACAGTCGCCATCTCACGGTACTTTGGGGAAATACGGCCGCGAAAAGCCGCGCCGAGCTTGCTCTGAAGTCATGAGATGTTTTGCATGAACCCCACGGGGTTAAAAACTGTGTCACGTTGTGTGGCCTGACCTTGCTTAAGGCTGTAATACAGTCATTGGACCTGTAGAGTCCTACATACTTAGAAAATGCGTCAAAAAGTCGACAGTGAAGGCTCGAATTTTAATCAGGTCATAAATGTTAGAAGACTAATTGGTACGCGATGCTTTGCATGGCTACTGCATAGCACTTGCCTTAATGTATATTTTGATACCACTCTCGACTATGGACGACGTGGTTTTATATACTTATCGCGTTTTTAAGAAAATCCTAAAAGGTCAATTTTTCTTCAAAGTCAGAAAATGAGTCTACATAGGAGAGTGTGTACTCTCCAGATAGGTATTTACTCAGCAATCATGATACAAAAAGATTCATCAAGATCGACACTTCTGTCGGAAGTTATTTCTACTTTTGTGATTTTGCCCATATTTCTCTCGCTTCGCCGGTCGGCGGCGGTCAGATTAAAATCAGTTAAAAAATAGAAAAAAAATGTGTTTCAGATTCTAATTATTTATATTAGAATGGTCTCGACCAAGTGCAACCCGTTGGAACACTTTCAAGTGTGCCAGACAAATATTACTTATGTAATAAGTGGGCCGCGACAAATCAAGCGCGCCCGTGGAATTTCACATACGTGAAAACATATCATTCCAATAGATGTTCGCATAATATTGGAACCACAGTGGAAGTATATCCCCCTCGGATATATCTATGATACCACTGAAAGTATTTTTTTCCTGCAAAATTAAATCCCTTAGTAAACAAAACGTATTTTTGATATTTTTTTAAATTTCGTTCCAAAACGAATCTCTTCGAGTAAAAACGTCATTTTGTCATAAAATAATAGACTTATTTAAATAGACCCTTTCATAATTTTAGAAGTTATCTTCTTTTGGCGCTGTTAGGGTAAAAAATTATTGTAACGGAAGTTGCCTCGTGCGCATTGTAGCGGAAATACGAGACCAATAAATACGCGCGCATCCATTAAACTGTCAAAAATGTTTTCACATGAAATAAGTGTTCCAGTAATATAAATAATACATTGTCGAATCTTGAATCGACTACCAATACCCAATTCAAAAGTTGACGAATGATTGGTTATTGAATTGAAAATTAGAACTGTTTATTGAATTACGATTTTAGGTGTGTATGTTACTGTCGAGGTTTTTGGAAAAACCATGTAATTGTCAGACATTCGTTTTCAAAACAAAAAACTCGTTCATTCATTCGACATTCAATGCAGCTGTCAAACTTATATAGTTTCGAAACTTTTGATAACTAACTGCCTTCTAGTCATTTGGAGAGACTTGTGGGGCGTTCCACACATTACGAAAGGCCCAAGATGGTTCCAGAGTATTAAAATAATACAAATAAACAAAAATAAAAATAAACAAAAAAATCAAATAAATTTTAAAAATAACACTATTTTTTTATTGTTTTTTTCCAGATTTCAACAAGCTTTTTCTCCTGGTAAAAGTATTTATTGATATTCCGCCGTGTGTATGTAAATGACCTTTCTGGCTGACCGAATTCCATTAGAGGGTTTATCATCATAGCTGATAATAGAAACTGCAATGGGATCCGAAACATCGGCCAGAAATATTATATTTATACACGGCAAAATATCTCTGAAAACCGGAAGATTCAGAGAAGCCATGAAAACATTTTCAAAGCTCTTTGTTCAGCGTTGCCGAATGGGGTTGCAAGCTGAAAAAAGTCGCGTTAACCTAGGAATTCCAGAGAAAATAATCAACCACAAACAAACTTTCCGCTAAGTTATGTAAAATTTAGATTTACATATTGTATACCCACGAGTACAAGTAAGTGTAATGTTTTGCAAATATTTCAGCTAATTCTGTGAGTGCTGTAAATTGCCATTAGTTCCAAGAATTCTCAGAAAATTGACGACGAGAATTCAACAATACCACGAAAATGTACGATGATTCTAATTATTTGAGTCAGAACATTGAGAACATCTTTCATATCTTACACGTTTTCTGATTTAGTTTATGTTTGATATATTAGATATTTCAATGCTCCGTAAAATCTGGAGCTCAAGGAATTCTCGAGGAGTGGAATTGATGAAACCGTAATAATTTCGCAGAAATTTATAATTTTTGATAAGATATTTCTCAAAATCTTAGATATTAAACATTTTCTTATTTCATAATTTTTTTTTATTTTTTAT
>JADDOH010011718.1:0-15764 GCA_016648135.1 Agrypnia vestita
GCCCATTCGAAGGTCGGATCGTTTCCTCTTTTATGTTTGTGCCTTTGAACAAGATATCCAGAAGTATCTACAGTCCGCAAAGAACCTGGATGCAACGGGAGACTAGGGAAAATAATCGGTATCCAGTTAATTCCATGCCTCACCCTTTTCTTCTGACGCATACTATGCTATTCTGAAAATAGCAATATTGGGATGTCAGATCTTTATCCCAATCTTGACAGATATGTATAACATTGTATTGCCGTCAATTTCGATGTTTTAAGTTTAACATGTTTGAAATTAATAAATTCAATAAATCAGAAAGCTCTAAAACTAAAAAAAAACATCAAGTTATTCACAATTACGAATAATGAGCTTTCTAATTGATTGAATTCATTCATTTCAAACCTGTCAAGCATAAAACGGCTTTACAATAATAAAGAAAAACTTTCAAGATAGGTAGGTACAGAAATAGCAATATTGCTTAATTCAAAATAGGGATGATAGTCTGCGCTTGCAACAATTAGTTTTCGCGATATTGGCAAATTTAGAAATTTCTTAAGAATTGATACGTTAGGTTAGTTTTTAAGTACGACAGCTGAAACATTTCATATTGTAAGATACTGATTTTTGCTAAGCAAAGTTTTAGTCTTTGTATTAATTGATCACAGTTTCATCGAGCTAGGTCTAAGGTTCTCCATCCGGGTTCGACTCGTCCCATCTGGTGTAGTCCACAGAGAATTCTTGCTCACAAGGAGTCAGGTAGTAGGGAGATATCCTCTTGAGGCCGGTTGTTTACTAGCGGACCCCAAACTCCTCCGTGGGTCACCTTCCTCGCGTCGCTACTTGTGCAGCTGCGGGCACCTCTGTGAATCCCCAGGTAAATCATTTGCGAAATATTTGATCAATTTACCAGTAAACGGAGGTCATAGATCATTAACGATCACTGAACTGGCTGAAGACCACTAAGATCTCAGAACTTATCTCCAATGGATTGCTTGTATTTAAAACCCTTACTAGAATGGTCTTGAAAGAGGTTCAAATGTAGAACATAATCTATCTACGTACGCTGTATATGCTTTAAACAATTATCTACCTACAATAGAGTTGCATCACACTGTTCGAGTACAAACATTTCTGATAAACGTAATGGAATTGTTTTCTAACTAAAATTGTATTAGCAAAATAAATAGAGAATTTGAAATGTATTATAATACCGAAAAACATTATGATGGAATAAATGAATAAATTCAATAACTATGAATAACTATGAATAGAACACAACGTTGTTTACTTCACACAATGACAGTTTAATTAAATAAATTAATTAAAACGTTTTCGATGCTTACTGCATCATCTTCAGTAATATACTAACTTAAGACTAGAAGACATTTTATCTACTACATAGGGGTGGGAGTTGTCAGGAGTGGGGGAGGGGCAGGCGGAAAGTGAAAGTGGTTGCTGGGAGGGGCTAGTATGGTAAGAAGGGGGGATGTAATAAGTGGTTTTTGTATGTTTAAGGCCTTATCATTATTTAGATGAATTTCTATATTTTCCAAGATGTCCAATTTCTTTCCTTTTTTGCATACATGCAACACCTCCACGTTATCATACTTGAAGTGATGTCCCTCTGATCTAACATGGTCTGCCATCTCTGAATTAATATTGAAATTTTTTGTCCCTTTAAAATGTTCATCTATTCGCGTTTAAAATGAATAAATTCAATAGTTTATACATATATAAATGATGGATTTAATTAATGATGAAAATAAAATATCTTACTACGGCGTCCGCCCCGGGGAAGATCAGCAGGAAGGCCCCTGCGGTGAGGAGGAACAACAATCTCGGATCCATCGCAGATGCTGAAAACAAAATGTTTATTTATTTAGAAACGTATATTTTTACGCTTATATAATACAAAAAAACACATTTTTTCCAAATCATTTTTTAATAATTACGTAATGTTCATTTTTTTCTCGAACAAACGTGCATGGGGGAATCTTGCGTGTCAGTCACGCAGGAGGAAATATACATAACGCAGTCATTTCGTGTATTATTTCTAAAATTTTGCAATAAAATAATACTTTTTAAACATACCTTAATAAGTATCAATAAAATAAATAAAAATATTCCCTTTCTTGTAAATAATTAAACAATTTCTGCCTAAATTTTATTCTTCCAGGGTGGTGTGGTCTTTAAGTCGATTACATGAATATCTATAAAATTATTTTGCCGGAACCTGGAATCGAACCACGAACCTCTGCCTATCAAGGGCAGCATGTTAGATAAACACAGGTCCGTGGTTCGATTCCAGGTTTCGGCATTTAATTTTTCAGTTTTATTATTTGATATTTGTGTATTTCTCTTTATTTCATTTATTTATATTGTATTAAATATTACGGGACTCGTTTCCTTAAATAAATGAAAAATATGTTTAATAATATATATGCATATAGATTCGTACGTTGCTTCACAAAACTCTTTTTTTGCGTAGCTTTGCAAAACTCTTTCCTTCAGTACAAAGCATTATTCTGATAATATTCAAAAAGATTAAGGCAATAAACTAAGATAAAATATCATTCCATTTAGAAACAATTTTTTTACGAAAAATACAAGGAAAATATTACACCTTTAAAAATCGATTATTATATAACTACTTATTATATAACTACTTATTATACTGCATATTTTACATATTGGATCCTAGGCTATTTTTGATTAGAAGATAATTGTATTTTTGCAAAAGGCCGAAAATATCAAATAATTCATTTTAATAACAATTCAATAATAATAATAATTTATTTATCCGTCTATCTGTCCGTAATTTTTCATCTCATTCCGTTTTCATAATAAGTATGATTTAAAATTTTTTATCAATTAAAATTACAACATTTACTTTATATTTCTATAATAAAATATACTATTTTTTTTAACAATTTCGATATTTTTATAATATTTCAATTAAATGAAAATTTAAACTAATAAGTGCGTCAATTACTATATCCCATATGTCATTGATATTAATCATTTATCAAAATACATAATTCTCTATGTAACAATGCCCATCAATAACACTACCAGATAACTCAAATAATAATGATATAATTTATATTATTTATAATTTTATAATGAGAAGCGCAAGAAAAGCATAGTTTTTTACTTAAAAATGTCCAACGCTAACATTATCAAGACGCTACGCTACTCTAGATAGAGCTGTTCTCACAGCTTTAACTGTCAGCGGAAATATATTATAATTAAAGTACCTACATTTGTGTAATATACAGTAAAAATCATTTTTATTAGGTTATAGCTAGTAAAGCAATTAAAACTTGTAAACGAATTTAGATTTCAAATAAAATCCTTATAATAAAATATATATTAGATAGAGAGAGGCATAAACAAACAATGAATTAATTTATGATGGCTGCAGCGTGGAAAATCGAATAAAGAGAGGATGGCCAAGATGGTGAGGTCGTGTGATAGGAAAAATTGTGAGATGAATATTGAAAACATCCGCGAAAGACCTGGCATCATCAGATAATCGAAATATTGGGGGAGAGTCCGGTTAAAAGCTTCAACAATCGAAGAGCTTGGGTATAAAAGTGGACGAGGCAAAGTGGTACGCCTCGAAAAAGAGTGTGGTATTTTATCGTCTCTGTCTACCACTGCGGAGAAATGATGCGATAGTCGGTGGGTTAGTTAGAAAAAGGCAAAAAAGCTTTGTATTTCTCACGGTAAAGTGAGTTGGCGTCGTGGCGGCGTGCGAGTATTTTTGCGCCGCGCTGCGTGGTGACCAGGATAGAATAAAGTGGTGCAAATTGATTGGAACAGCCGACACAAGAGGGATGAGTTAAGACGCGAACATAGAAAGAGACCAAGTCATTGGAGTAGCGCACTTTTTTATTGTAGATAAGCAAAAAATACAAGTACTTACATGTCTAAAAATCCTGTTGGAGTAACTTGTACGCAGAATTTCTCTCAACCGTTGTATCTTTGTCAATGAGCGAGATGACAGCTCTTTACAATATTTATTGCCTCACTAGTGGCCAGTTTTTCAATGAGAGCTGTCTTTCAATTAATTTACTCTACTAAAAATGTAGTATAGACTTGTTAGACGAGACGAGACGAAGTGATTCAAATGTGCTTTTTATTTTTTTATTGATGAAATCTTTATTAACATTAACATAATATACAGGGTGTCTTATAGTTAGTAAAACTTTGCAGTCCTTGATAATGAGTCGAAAATGTTAAAGAAACTATGACCAAGGACCACCGTGATCAACATCAATCAATAGTTATAGAGATATCTATGCAATATCAAAGATTGCATTTTTTAAAAATATTTAGACATATTTTTTGAAAAAAGTTAAACTCATTATAATATCATTATGGTAACTTGTATTGATTATAAAAAATTCATTATCTTCAATAAAAACCTCCTAAAAAATCTTTTTTAATTTTTTGATAAGTTTTCATAATTTTATTTGACTTGTATTAATGCGATTGAATTTTTTCTAATCGATATAAGTTACTGTGATGATAGTTCAGCTTATTGTGTAGAATGACTTAGAAATATATAAAAAAAAAATAAACATTGATATTGCATATCTTATCGAGATATTCAAGATTCTATAGGGCTACTACAATATTCCTAATATGATAGATATGTTTGCATTAAACTTTAATGTGGGCCTTCGAGGACATCACCTGACGTTGAACAAGTCTCAGTTCTCGTGTAACCTAAGAAAGCATGCATTAAGCAATATAGTAGCAATATATTCGTTGTGTCTGCAGCCAGTGTCAACGAATTTAAGAATAGGCTGGATATTCAAATGAGAGACAGTGATATGGGCCTATCAGCTTGAGCTGCCTGCCCATTATCAATAATAATAATAATAATCATAATATCTCTGCAATTTTATGTTTTGATATGGTAATGATTGCTAGAGTATGTTCGACTAAATATTAAGGAAAGAATCTCCAGCTTTTGTACTTTTATAAGTTCGATCAGTTAATAAATTCATGCCTAAATAAACTTAGTAAGTAAAATCTTTTAGGCTTTTCAAAAAAAAAATAACGCATCACCCACAACCACCCAAACCAGCAAAAACGTTACAAATCCACCTTTAAAGTTTTGAGTACCAGCTATGAAGCACCCTTTATATTTATTTGAAAAGTGAACAATGCCCAGTTGGACGAAGCGATGGCCCAGAACAGGGAATCGTGGAAAAAAAGAATAAGGAGAGCCGACCCCAAATGAAATGGGAAATGGGATAAGAAAAAGAAAGATTTATTTGAAAAGTGAGGCAACAATTTTTTGACCGAAAATTATTATTTTTCTTTTAAGTACATTTAAATATAAGCGTGGATTATAATTTTTGTTTTGTTTCTCATGTAATTAAATCGCTGTCCCCTTCTTAACAGTCTTGTTGTTCTGCAAATAGGGTGGTAATTTTATTAATGCTAATTATTTAAAAATATTAAAAATGTCATTAAATAAGTAAATCCCTAGAGAACGGACTACATGCAGAATTTTAACAATAAACATTCCAATTTGTGTGCACTCTGCCTTTTTTACGCTCACAAAATACCTTGCATATTTTCCTCCGTTTTAAGAGAAAATTAATCTACTGCTTGCAAACAATGTTAGTCCAAATTGTACGAGAATGTCTTCCGAATGAATGTGTTTTGATACATGGGAATTTTCATGCTATCTGTTCTAACAATTGGTTATACAAAGTTCTATAGGAAGTACTTAGTAGCATTAAAATAATTATTGATGCATTATAAATAAATAAATAAAACTTTATTCCAGTATGTGGGGAGGTTCTTGCAACCCACACATTCCCTATAAAAGTAGGTACACACATTAAAAATATTTTATAAAATAAAAGAGAAATAAGAAAATCATAAGTATTAAAAGAAATATATCGTAAAACATCGTATATTAGCGGCTTTAGCGAGCGATGGCAAGTCAATTATGCGGGGCCAGTATCTTTCTCCAGTGTGAATTGCGCAATCAATACATCCAGTCTTCAGCTAACTCTTTTATGATTTGAATATCTCGTAATATTTGGGCTAACAAGTAGCTTCAGAACGACGAGTTAGGACAGAATGGGGTAGATCTAACTAAAGATTGGATGATATCTAGTTTGTGCTGGTCTAGCTGGATGGGATCGTAAATGCTTACCGGCACTTGGGCGTGGAATCCGCACAAGCTCCTACAGGATGCCTTTAAAAGCAGGACTCTTCTTGTTGCTCGGAGTCGTCAATAAACCGACCTCTGTTCCTCACCCGGCGCAAAACTACTTAAACCAACAAGAAGGTTTCCTTTGTCTCTAGAAGGATTTCCATGCATGAATGCTATAAAACCTTTAATTGCACTGTTTGTGAGAAGACAGAACTAGATAAGACATAAAAATCATTCACTCGTATGGAATAGTTAGGGTAATCTAAATATGTTACTTTTCAATCTTTTAACTTTTTTATTTTTTTTTCGCAAAGTTACAAGCAAAAACAGAATTAGTTTTACACCAAATCTGGAATTATTTTCAAACGATATAATTTTTTTCCTCCAAGACGCTAAGAACGGCGCTCGAAAGTCTAGGTTCCTGAATAATCACTCTTGGGTGACGTCATTCTAATAAAGCAGTATAGGTGAAAATTAGTCGTGCTTCTAGAAGCATCCATCTTATACGGAGAAGAAGTTGGAATACGTTTGAATGAGTTTGAATGATCAAATGAAAAATTCTTCATACATGTCTTCTTCTTGCGTATAAAGAATTTATAATGAAAACTTTGTTTTTGTTGTAAATATAGTTAATTGAAAAAAATTACACATTTTTGTATCAAATTGTTGCGCATACTTAGCCAATTAAATTTCTTGGTGAAATCTAATCTTATATTGTAATTAATCATTACTTTATATTCAAGAATACATATTTATTTGTGAAGTCGCAATTTTTTCAGAACAATGTTCTGTAAAATTTAAAACCACACAAATTAGAAAGACACACAGAAAAATGTAATCCACGAAAATATATTTAAATATTTATAAAATATGTAAGAATTAAATGTTAATCAATTAATAAAATGAGACTTATATATAAGGTCGATGTATTCATGGAAATATACAAGGCTTCTACAGCTTAATTGGATAAAGCGCCGGCCCCGGAAAGGAGGAGATCGTGGTTCGAATCTCAGTAGTAGCCAAATATTTTATAGTGGATTAGATTTTTTTGTATGTCTTTCTTAGTGATTCATCATTACCGCCCACTGCTCACGCTAGTGTACCCTTGTTCGAAGTGATTTGGTGTCTTATTGTATAATGGAAGTAATTACTTTTTTCGAAACAATATTATTGTGGTGAACTATAAAAAAAAAATTTTGGCAATATGTAATTGGGTAAATAAATGTTATTGGTTAATCATCGTAATACGGATTTGAAAATAGTCTATTTAGGCAATATGTTTTTATGGTTTTTTAATTATAAAAAAAGTACGCAATAAAAAGCAAGTTTTTATTATACTCCCTTTCTCATTTACTAGTTGCAACATTTTTTTTCGCTTAAGGGGGGGTAAGGTTTTTAAATTTTTTTTTTGGATTTTATTTTTAATTTTTTAAATGAATGTATAACATCGCAAAAATATTCTTTCAAGTCAATCGGAGCAAAATTGACGAAATTATGAACATTTGAGCGATACTCAGACTGATTTTCTATACCTGCTCGGGCAGCTAAGAGATGCGCTCACCTGAGGACTACCGGACATGCTATTGTATTAGAAGAGTTTTGCTTAGACAAGGACAAAAAGATGATGATGATTAATGCTCTTTGCTGTGTGAACATGGCATCGACGATTATGTGTAAGTATAAAATAAGTGTTGAGTTTTATTTTGAATTTTACAGTGTGCAAAACTTTAAAACGTTTTCCCCACATCTCACGTTTTCAAAGTCGGTGTCCATCATAATTTCAAAACTACTGCACCGATCCTTTTGAAATTTTGAACACTATTTCTGTACATAATTTACGAGGTAACGCTGGAGGCTTTTTTTCAAATTTGTCATTAATTTTTATTTTTTAATAACAAATTAGTCGATATTTTTCGCAAAAAATCGCGTTTTTCCCTTCAAAGTGTTCCAAAACATTGAAAAATTAAAATTTCAAAAAACCCTCCCAGCGTTACCTGGGAAAACCTATTATCTAACGAATGAACTCTAATTTTTTGATTTCAGATGATCTAGCACCAAGTTATGATGGACACCGCAATTCTACTTTTTTCCGAGACACGTCCGAATCATTGCTGCCATTGCCGTATTTTTTAATATTTCGTCTTGAAAATTTTACACAATATTCTTTAAATGTCATACTTTAATGTACCATTGGTTTTAATAAAGATATTTTAACTGTGTTGTCACAAAAAATTCACAAAAACATGCCTTTTTTTGTACGAATTAACCTTACCCTCCCCTTAACCTACACGTTGGGCTTCGGTCGGGCGACGCTACGAAAGGGAGTAATAAAAAAATTCCAAAAATCCAAAATTAAATTATATCAGGTTTTGCGCCTACCAGACGCGTTTAAATATTTTCATACAACTTAATAAGTTGTATGAAAAAACCATTCAAAATTTGAAAAATCCAAAAATTTATTAATTTTTCTAACGAAAATTTGATAGATCTTCTTAATCGTCGCCACGAGTCTGCTTGCAAAGTTTCAGCTCCATTGGATCACAGAAAAGGGGTTTAAAATGGATCCAAAGTTTTTTCGTCAGACAAGAAGACAAGCAGACGCCACGAGTTAATATAAAAGGAGTAATAATAAAATATTTTGATTTATTTTTTATTATTATGTATAATTAGACTCCACTATAACGTGAGATATTATTTGTATTATAATATTTTTCAATAACCGTGTGCTAGGTTATATTTTATAGCCCTGTCTACGAGCGTGTACTATGGATAACTGATTGCTTTATTTTCTAAACATCTATCTAAATTTTTATCTTCCAATATTTTTATTTGCTAAGTATGTCGTAATAAATAACAAAAAAATAATATTTCGTTTCTATTTTTCTTTTGGGTGTTTATGGGTAAAACTAAATTATAATGCAAAAATAATTTTTAAAATGAAATCTATCTCGTACAAAGTAAAATGTATGAATTGATTATGAATAAAAACTCTAGTATTTTATTATTATTATGGAAAAGTAGGTATACAAGTCATTTATGGTGAATATCTGACTTACGACCGATCGTATGGTAGGCTTAAGTGATCACTTTACACATATGTAACGTTCGCCATTTCCACCATGATAGAATATACCATGTCTTACTAATTTTTGAAAGTTGTATATATTTGGATTATATGACACACATCACGTACGTGTTGTAACAACCTATTATACCGGCCTGTGACAGCCATTTTCCTTCCCCCTAAATCCCCACAGATGTCGCTAATTATTTTTGATATCGTTAATGTCGATCAATGAGACTCCCACAATTGATTTTACGGAATTTATGAAGCAATATACTTTTTTCTGTGTAATGAAATTCTTTCCGAATTACTAACATTACACTAGGATACGCCGGAAATATTTATTATTTCAATTTTTATTAAATTCCCTTTTTTTACCAGTATTTTTCATTCAGAATATTTTTGAGTTTGTTCAAATCTTTCAGAACGGTAGTACCGGATTTCTTGTCACAGAGACATCATTAATCATTTAATGTATATTATGGATGTCTCACAGAGACGAAACTGTATTTTATTATTATTATGGGAAAGTAGGTATAGAAGTCATTTATGGTATACACCATGGTATACACCATAAATGACTTCTATACCTATTTTCCCATAATAATAATAAAATACAGTTTCTTCTCCGTGAGACATCCATAATATTACATTAATTGATTAATGATGTCTCTGTGACTAGAAATCCAGTACTACCATTCTGAAAGATTTGAACAAACTCAAAAATATTCTGAATAATAACTCCCATTAACAAACTGTCCAGTTCTAGGACAATATTCATATATATATATAGATACTGCTATCAGCTGTCGTCCCGCTCACTGGCAAGGATTCTGCGAGGGAGGAGCATCCAAGGATTCATTTTATTAATTAATAACAACAACACATTAGCATATTTATCTTCCTAGGTTCTAGGTCAATACATCTTCGTTAGGACGGACGCCTTCTCTTTTCCAAAATTCTATCCAACTACAAAGTCAACGCCTTAAGGCTCGAGAATATTTTAACGGCGATTACGGCTAAAAAGCGATTAGGTATCTCCACCCTGAAGAACATTAATATGGCGTGAAAACCGATAAAAAATAATCAAATTTACATATTTATTAATTAATATTTATATTCCACCACAAAGTTAACACCATTATCAATAAACATATTTTTTGTGTTTATAAAGCATAGTAATGGACGCACTTATAAATTTTAGGTATCCTTATAATTATAACCCCTCAAAAATGACGGCACTTTTACAAAATGGTTCCTAAAAAATAAGTGTTTATTTATTTATATCCGACACCCATGAAACTATTATATGCAAAAACACATTCTTATTGTGAAGTTGCAATTTTTCAGAACAAAGTTCAGTGAAATTTAAAACCAAATTAATTAATTGATTGGAAAGACATACAGAAAAATCAAATTCACGAAAAAATATTTGGCTGCTATCGGGATTCGAACCACGGATCTCCTCCTTTCCGGGGCAGGCGCGTTCTCCAATTACGCTTTAGCGGCCTTGTATATTTCCGTGAATATATCGACCTTATCTGTAAGTCTAATTTCTAATCGATTAATTAATTTGGTTCTAGGAATAATGACTTTTATGTAATGAAAATAAAAATATTTCCATTTTTTTTTTATTTTTCCCCGGCAGTTAATTAAATAAGAAATATTATAAATAAAATAGATATCAAAATAAAATCAAAAATAAAATGAGAAAAAAGTTTCCGGTACCGGGAATCGAACCCGAGTTCTCTGGGTGAGAGCCAAATATTTTAGCCGCTACACTAAGCATGAAATGCCACTGCGGGGAAAATGTTTATAAAGCGCTTAGTGCAACTAAAGACAATATATTTTAGAAAATACTGATACACATGCTCATTAGTGGCACGTGAGCATGCGTAGTATTGGGCTTCTTGAGCCATTGCTATTTAGTAGCATGTGTGTACCCACATGAGCATACCCATTACTAGCACGCTCAAAAATCAACAGAACGAGCCCCGTGGACGACGCGGAAACTAGTCGATAATGTCAAATTGAAAGCTATAATAATATAAGGGGATTCATCATCTCAAACCACATCAGAATTAGCAACAGCCGAAGAATTGCCAAAATAAAGAAGCTCGCTAAGAGGGTAGTGTGCTAAATTACTAAAGGACAACAGCAAACCCGTATCGAAGCTTTCCTTAATTTGTTGTGTCGGTACATAAATGAGGGAATTCTGAATCACATTGTCACTTGTGATGACAGTGGATCCTGTATGATGATCAAAAACTTTTGTCGTGGTGTTTGGACGCAAGGGAGGCAGACAAGCAATGTCCCAAATGCAAATTGAGTCAAGAGAAACTTCTTGTGACTGTATGCTGGACCTTTGCCGATGTTATTCATTACAGTACAACAACTACTGCAGAATTAAATTTTTGTGGCCTTGATTTTATTAACAGAAATATGAGACCTCAATGACGATTAAAATTAAAATCAATTTACAAAACATAAGTCGCTAACCAAATTTATTAATCAATTAGAAAGTCCTACAGAAAAATCAAATCAACGAAAAAATGTTTCGGGTGCTACCGGGATTGGAACCCAGGTCACTTTGCTTTCCGGGAAGGTACGCTACCAATTGCACCACATCAGCCTGATATTTTTCCATGAATATATCGACCTTATCTGTAAGTCTCATAACTTCCATTCTTTTAACTCGTGGCGTCTGCTTGCTTGTTTCCTTGACGAAAATACTTTGGATCGATTTTTAACCCTTTTCCCGTGATCCAATCGAGCTGAAACTTTGAAAGCAGACTCGTGGCGACGATCAAGAAAATCTATTAAACTTTCGTTAATTTATATATATAATATGTATATAATAAAATATAATAATAGTATAATTTTGGATTTTTCAAATTGGAATGATTACAAAAGCTACCAACGGCGGCCCGATAACGTCACGGAATATTTTAAATTTGAATTACTCCGTCAGTAGGTATAATAAGGTACTCCACTACGAATTTCGAAAATTTATGACAGTTGGTTCACAGGTGACAGCACACTTCGGTTTTTTGGGAAGAAATCAAATAATAAAGAGATATTTTTAGAGATTTCTGACAGATATTTGTCTAGACATGTTTCATTTTCAGTCAATCATTTATTTAATTACATTATGGTAAACTCAATTTTCAAAGAATGGTAGTAAAATAAAACCTTGGTTTCTATGGGTTAGTTTTTTTTTATTAATTAATTAACATAGATTATCAATTTTTAGAGCATGATTTAATTTTTCTGTATATCTTTCTAATCGATTAATATATTTGGTTTTAAATTTCGCAGAACTTTGTTCTTAATAAATTTCAATCTCACAATGAGAATGTGTTTTTGAATATAAAATCGCTAACTTTTAGAAACCTGAAGTAGATGTACAGGTAAACGCATTCAAATATATTTGCCTGCCGCCCGAAGCAGTAAGATGTTCGCCAGCCCTGCTATTGCTACCATTACTTCACACTGATGTTTCATAAAATTGGTTCTACAATAATAACCCATTGTGCTTATCTGCAGGACGCTTTGTCAGACTGCAAAACGCCCAAGGCTAATGGAATGCTCGTTGCCTTACGCTGTGACTAGTAATCCATATATCTTCAGCTGAAGAGGACCAAGACGAAATTAAACGTGTTTCTATGGTCTAGGACATTATCCACACTCAAAATTCTGTAAAAACATCTATATGGGACATTTTTCTGTTCTGACAGTAACTGTTGCTTGTCGGTTGGTGATTTTTTCCTGTTTGTAATTTTGATTAAAATATTACTAAGCGACACTAACTTCTTAAATAGCAAGCGAAACGAGAATCTATCCATGGCAGTACAAAAAGGATCTAAAAACCTTTTAAAATAAGTCATAATTGTGCAAATATAATTAATAGAAATTTTTTTATTATTAAAATAAAATAAATTATACTTCTTGGGTAAACACTTTATAACTTTGTGGTGACATATTCAATAATTAAATCAAATAAAAACAACTTTGTGAACACCACTGAAATATTTTTATTCACACCTCTACATGTTACGGAAACAAAGTTCCCTTTCTCAGGAGGATAACCAGTATACTAAAATTATAGAACATATGTAGACTTAAAATTAACAAGGAGGGGGGGGCGAGTGGAATGTAGGCGGAGTAAATGGAAGAGCAGGGGGGGCGGAATAGGTAAGTGTTTGGTAATGAGAGTGTTGGGTTTTTTTGTTTAAAATTGGAAAAATATTAAGAATCGGATTGTTTGGGAATTGAATTTGGCTATTTATTATATTGTTATTAAGGTTGATATTTTTTCTTATTTCTAAAACTTCCAAACTATCTAATTGTCTATCATTTTTATTAATATGTAATATTTTAAGACCTAAATTGCTGTCAAAAGTATGGTTCTGTTCAATTAAATGGTTGGCAAATTCCGAATATCCATTACTATTTAAACATCTCAAATGTTCCCTAATTCTTGTTTCTACATTTCGAGTTGTTTTGCCAATGTAAAAAGCCGTACAATCTTTACATTCTAATTTGTAAATTCCCGATTTTTTAATAGAGCTTTCTTTATCCTTATTGTTTATGATGTAATTTTTTAATTTATTGTTGGTATAGAAAGCGGGAAGAATATTGTTAGGTATGTTTTTTGAAATTGCATTAGATATTAAATTATTAACAAATAATAGTTTTCTCCATTTTTTATCGTTATTATTTTTTTGTTGAGGATATAAATAAGAATCGTAATATTTTTTCTTAATTTTTTTGTTTAAAATATTATCAATTAATTTCGAATTATAACCGTTATTTTTGGCTATTTGTTTAATAGTACTTAATTCCTTATTATAATTTTTGGTAGATAAAGGGATAGACAATAATCTGTTAATCATTGAATGAAAAGCTGAAACTTTTTGTTTTTAATTTTGTATTTAATTTAAAAAAAATATACTTTAAACGGCTCTCCTGTAAAGTTGGCTTCTTGTGGCATGGTAATTTTTTCCTTTCCACCGTCGATATACAGAATGTCATGACTCATGAGAAACTATTGAGATTATCTTCCGTAAAAGCTTGGCTTAATTATTATAATATTATCATGGATGTATGAACGAGGACTGAGCAATAGATTCTAGTTGTTAATTCATAACAAAAAGAGGATGAATTTAAAAATATTATTTTTAAAGGGAAAAAATATAAAATAATTATAAGCCAAAGATTTATATAATTATATTTTTTGAATACCATAAAAATTATGAATAGCAAATAAAAAAATAAAAAAACAAAAGTTTAGATTCAAAGTGATGGTATTTTATCCGGTGATACAAATTCAAAATTCAAATTCAAATGTTTATTCAATGTTCAATGTTACAAATGTTTACGTTTATGATACACGAACAGTTAGTTATTTGAGATTTGTATCTGATGTATCCATGAATGGCAATAGATTTTTTGTAATTCGAAACATCAGTGGCACTAAACAATTATATCTCAGTCAAAAATTTTGACCATGATCAGATTCAAATCTCAAATAACCGCACCTCGTGTAACCGGTTAAAATAATGGTTTGACCATCACTGCGGAGGGGAGAATGAGGAAGCGTCTTACATGGAGCCACTGGGCGCGTTCAGATGCACTAAACGTCGTAGGCAGTGGGCGGATGCGTCAGAAATCCAGACTCAACGGAAATGTACCTATTTAATAAAAATATCGGTGATAGTAACGACGAGTGCATTGTACTAAACAGTAATAACAGGAATTTGATAAGCTGATATTCCGGGGAAAACGCATTAGTCATTTAATACAAATAAGAAATTAGATAGATTAGAAATGCAATCATAGCAAACGAGTATAAATATAGCATCTAAAACTTATTGTTTTTCAACTAAGCTTATCGTTATACTGGTATTTGTTATATAAAATTAAATTAGTTTTCATTATTTTATGTACTTACATTGTTTATTTACATTTAAATTCACAATTGGCATCGCATAACATATTCTTTGTTAATATACAAATTGTCTCATAGCTAGGAGCAATAACCAGATAATTTTTGAATAGAAAATATTCTAAAAACTTTAGGCAAAATGGGATAAGCGACATCAAAGTTTGTCAGTCAGAAATATTGTAAAAAATGAAAACTTTGATTCGGCTTATTTCCTTTACAGTTGACAATTCACTCAAAGTATAAAGAATATTTTCTATGTAAAATTGAATGACAATACTTCCCCCAATTTCCCCCAAATTCATATAAAACAAGTTCAAAATCTCGTTATTTGGGAGAAATCATTTGCTTTTGATGGTATAACATAATATTCCTTCACATTTCAATCAATTATTGCATTGATACATGTGTTATAGTGTAAAATGTTGTAAATATGTTTTTCATTAAAAAAACTTACTTTTAAATAGCGTTTGAAGAGTCAAAGTGCGAAATGTGTTCTACCACTACCATTATAGTTAGTTTTTTATTAAAGCACCTTCAAATAATTTAAAAATAAAAATTCTATAATATGAAATATTTCAAATTAA
>JADDOH010011719.1:0-44669 GCA_016648135.1 Agrypnia vestita
TTTAAAAGCAATATTTTTATAAAATAACGTACAATAATGTAGCATAATTCTTCATTTTTACTGTTCATTTTTATGTAGAAAATTCTTATTCCATAGCACTTTGTAGGCTACGGTCATTGATGAGCATTTGTAAGAGAGTTGTTAATTGTTAATATAACAGGAATGAGGCCCATTTCCTGAATTTAAAAACATCCTAAAAGAACACAGCATTAAGTAAATAAAATATAAATCTTATGATGTCATCGGGAATCAAACCCTGAATCGTCAGTATGAGAAACCATTGTCATGCCTACTACGAATACTATGAGGGGTGTACATTTTTATCATAACATATCTTTTGTGTACCTGTTTTCCGTGTTTAAATTGACAAGAAATGGAATGAAATTATTTCAGATTCATTTTTATTGAAATGCATTTACAATTCTTAAATTTAAAGTGGATTTTTATAAATAGCTTAGCAAGAATCAATTTAATAAAAAGTATATTTATTCACTTAAGAAACAAGTTAGCCAAACAGGCAACCGGTTAAAAAAAGAAAGTGTGGATGCTTCGTTTGTTCGTAATAGATAAAGCTGGTCTGCCCCGCGTCTGATAGCTCAGGGGTGCTGGAGGAAGAAGGAGGGGCAAACGTCCGGAAGGAAGTAAATAAAACTTACGAGGCTGTAACCAGGTTATGGGGATGTCAATACAAACAAAGGATTTTCCTGTTTTGCAAGGGAAGAAATATCAAAGCTACACCAACAGTCACACTTTTCAAATTCCCACGTGAAATTGCAATATTGCAACTTCGAGGGAATTTGTATGGGAATATGGGAAAAATAAAATAAAATAAAAAACACTAACTAACCATTAAGTCATTGCCCCACGGGTTATGCAAAGAGGATAAAACGTCAGATTCTTCTATCTTGGCAGACGATTTTGGCTTCGGCCGCATTCTTCTATACTTCTTCTCATGCACGTTTTATGGTTTTAACAGGGTTATTCTCCAATATCTGTTGCGTACAATCGTGCCAGATCTTTCGCGGAAGAGCATTGTTCCTGCTGCCTTCAACACTCAACTAAAATATTTATTGAGCCATCTTCTCGTTGCTCATACGTTCCAAAAGACCAAACCATCTCAGCGATCCTTTCTTTATTCTATGTACCGCACTATGGTCAACATTATATTTAATTCTAATTTGTTTCATCCTCACACTACACTACAGACAAAAGATGTGCCGTAGCGACCGCATTTAGTCTACTTTCATTTCTTTTTTGCCAATTTAAGGCTTCACTCCCACATATTAGTGTTGGCACCAGAATTCCGTCATGAACCGCTAGTCTTTCTTCGTGTGACAGATTCCTGTTGGCTATAATATCATTCAAGGCACTTTATTTCCGCAGTCAACGGATGTAATAAATTTTAAAAGTACGTAATACATTTTTTAAAATTATTTATATAATCGCGGATTCTAAAGAAAGATAATTTAGTAGCTAAAACACCATAAAATTTATTTTCGAATTTCGAATATATATAAATTTTATCGAATTATGCGCAATGATTAGATTTATTCGGTACAATTGGATTTGTTAAATATTATTATTATGGCTAAGTAACAATGACTCATCGCCAAAATGTTTTGTTTGCTGATTTTTTTAAAATAAAATAATTTTGCGCATTTTTATTTTTATCTCAAGTGTCACATACTTTTAAAAATAAATAAATTAATAGTTCGATAACTGAACTTAATGCAAAAATGGTTTGGTTAACCAATAAACTAATTGATTAAATAAACTCTCGTCGTATTTGTGTTTTTTAATAATATAAACATCATTATGAATTTTTGGCGATTCAAAGTTTTTCTGCGTTTTCTGTCAATGCCAGAAAATATGTGCCATTAAAATTATAAGCAAATATATATTAAAATTAAGACATACATAACAAAATTTTACAGAAAATATTAGTTAACAAATCACTGAGAAAAACAGAACACTAAGAAACAAAAATGCAATAAGAAAAAAAAAAACAGTTTATATAGTATATGATTTTATAAAGATGTGAATGTTTAAGAAGGACCTAAGAATGGCTGACGTTATAGCCAAATATTATTTGGTTCATGGAAAGTATCAAGAATGGAGACGTGTATTTCCGTTTCCCGTTATGGGAGGCGCCTCACGGACCATATATTATGATTGGATTCTACTACATAATATTATATTGGATGGGATTTGTTGACATAACCCATGAGACATGGGGATTTACTTCATGGCCTGTGATGTCACAATATTAGTCATGCAATTATTCTTAGTTGGAATTAGAAGAAAAATATTTATTACCTTAATTAATTAACTTGTTAATCTACAACTCATTCGTAAATTATATTTATTGATTTGCGTCTCTTCATTTTGATCTGAACATTAATTTCTTTTATCACGAAGACAATATTTATTATTACTTTATTATGTTACTTATAATTTTTGTATTGTAAAAACATTTATTTAAATTTTTTTATAGTAAAATCATTACTTATATTTTGTTTATATTAAAAAATATATTATTTAATCACGTCATCTTCAAAATGTTCATTAAATATGTTTATAATGCTTTTTAATTACTGTATAACGTATCAGGATCCTGTTGACGGTCTGTTAAAAAAAATGAATAAAAATTACAGTCGTAAAAGAGAATTTAAATATTTTTTTATTAATACGCATAAGGGAGTTAAACTTTTTTTTAAAAATATATTGTATGTAATATAAGATAAACTTACATTATTATTATTTATATTTATTATTTATATAAATATTTAATTATTATTCGCATTTATCAAAATTATAATTGTATTCTGCGGGCACATTTCGTATTTATATAGGAATATTTAAGTCGCTAGTAGGTAATTTTTAAGTATTCATTGATGTTTTCTGTAAATTTTTTGATTGTTACCTGTCATTTTCAAATGAACTTAAATAATATATAATATACAAGAAATTTCAAATGTTTGTACGTGCATCTATTTTTAAAGACGGTTATATATTGGGAATAAATTGAACAGAGCAATGATATATGTATATACATATACGAGTATAGGTCAAGTGAGATATACTTATTACATAGGTCTTTGCGATTTTTTAAAAAGTGAGTAAAAAATTTTTTTTCAACATTTAACACAATGTGTAACAAAATCTTTCAAAAAAACCAGTGGGTGTGAAATAATTTTGTTCTTAATGAGATTAAAATTAAGAAAGCGTTTGAGACTAAAAAAAATAATGGATCCGGCCCCCGGCGCAATGTTAATCACAAAGTGAGGAAGGCTCTCACCGTCAATTATAATTTAGTAAGATATTTTTAATCACTCGGCTCGCTTTCCACAAAGAAATCTCGCAGGGGGGATTGTCTAATGAAATTATCCGGATAGGAAAACAAAGCCCGGGCCCCGGGGACCGCGGCCGCCCGCGTCTCCCGCTTGTTTACCCCTGAGGTGTTCCTTTGAGCATCCGATCAATTATCGTCTTCAATAAACTCGCCGATTATTGTGGCCGAAGAGATAAAATAATTCGGGAGATGGGGGGCGCGTCTTCGGGTGAGTTGGACAAATAAAATGCGTGGTTTGTATGCACGTGGCCACTGAGCTCTTTAACGCTCATTGAAGTGACTATAATTTACGACTGTTTTTTTAAAAAAAATAAAAATTAAAGGAGATAATAAAAAAAGTAACCCACAAAAACCAAGTTTTTATCATATTCCCTTTCTTTGTAAAATATAATAACAATTAAAGACGAATTAAAACGTATAGCATAACACTAAACTTACAGTAATTTAATATATTTCTAAAATGTCAGATGTTTTGAGCTTTGATAAGACACTTCATGCTTTGTGTAGTGAAGTACCTATTACGTATACCGATGGAGTAATTCAAATTTAGAAAATATTCCGCGACGTTATCGGGCTGCCGTTGCTAGTACTTTTGTAATGATTCCAATTAGAAAAAGCTATTAAAAATTTGAAAAATCCAAAATTATACTACAATTATTATTATTTTTTAACGAAAATTTGATAGATCTTCTTGATCGTCGCCACGAGTATGCTTGCAAAGAAAGGGGTCAAAAATCGATCCAAATTTTTTCGATGGCAAGCCGGCAAGCAAGCTAGCAGACGCCACGCCAGAGTTAAAATAAAGGTAGTAAAAAGACACAAAATATTTGTATATTCGTCATAAGCTTGTATCTACTGCTGAATGTACACCAAAGGATCGCTAATTTCAGCCTTTTTCAGCCATCTATACCCGTCAATCTTATGATGTCGTCGTTCCTTTGGGCTTGAACATTATCTTGTATGATTATCAAGCAACCGCGTACAGCCATTATAATGAGACATAAGTTGAACGTAAATACATATTTTTGATAAAAAAATTAATTAAACATTTATCTAGCAAAATATTGTGAAATATTATCGTTAAAATCAGAATAATATCACAATAATTATGACTGGAATAATGAACTCAATAAAGCACAATGCAAGTGAAACGTAAAACTTAAAAAACAGTTAAATCAGATCACCTATGTAACTCATATCAGGAATTAAAGGAACTTGTTACAAAACTGGTGTAATCAATATCGATTGTAATTGGAAGCGTAAACATGCGGTAAACAAAACTATCTCTTTTCTTTTTCAACACTAAAACTAGTTACTAGCTGTAGCCCTAAGTCTAAAATAACGGAAAATTAGTTTGCATCTTTGCTAAGCCCTTGTACACATTAAATATATTTTGTTTTTGGCGGTCCACGGAGAGGCGGTAGTAACATGCCTAGAGTGGCCGGTTCGGATTTTCTGGCCCGGGGTTCAAGCTGCATCGTTTTTTTAGCCGTGAATGTGACCGAAATTACGGACGGTCGGATAGACAGACTGACGGACGGACAGACGGACAAAAAACGAAATTGTTATGTTTGATAGGAAACATGTACACTTTAAAAATTAAAGTATGTAGAATTGTTCTTTAAAATGTACAATAAACGACTCCTCGGCACTGAAGATGAAAACTCAATAAACTAGAAAAGTATAATATTGATATAATGAAACACCATCATTGAAAGCACATTATAAAATTATTATGTTTAAACTATGTATATATACTTTTTTACATTTATACCCTTTATTTTTTTTTTACATTTAATCGTTTGTTGTATTTTAATTATGTATAAACCTGCTACTTTACACTTTTTTGCATATATACTTTTTTTACATATATGTCTAACCTCATTATGTTTAAACTATGTATATATACTTTTTTACATTTATACCCTTTATTTTTCTTTTACATTTAATCGTTTGTTGTATTTTAATTATGTATAAACCTGTTGTAAAAGGCTATTAAGCCGTGTAATTAATAAAATAAATAAATAAATAAATAAAATAAATAAATAAGTAGTCACTCACAGAGGTGTTTCCAAAGCGTATTCAAAATCCAACATGACTACAACGTGCATTACAAATAAAAAACAATAAATAAATTTATGATGATCTGGGGTCTACAGTGGGAATGTGCCACAAAGCGGTCAGTTCCAGCCAAGCTGTACAAAAGAGAGGAATGAAGCTTCAAGAGCGGGTGTTTCCTATCTTACACCTCTTGTCTATGTTATGCATTCTTTGACCGAAGAACCGTTAATACACGTTAACCTTTGTAACTTCAATTACCTTGTAACATTTATGTTGTAAGCGCACTCAGTAAATCTCGAATCACCCGAAATATACCAGAGTACCAAATGTGACTTTTCTCTTTTGACGATATTCTATCTTTTTTACTCGTTTCGCGAAATATACAAGAATTTAGTTCTAAAGTCTGACTATTGACACTCGGCAATGGTGACCATCGCCAACTCTGCCAAAATAACCACAAACACATTATATCGGCTCAAGATCTTTTTATCTTTAAGAAAAGAAAATTAATAAAGGATCTACTGTAATATAATAAGCATTGAAACAAAGAAATAAATCGCCGCCCAGAATATGAACAGATATTTAACGATATTCGTTTTCGACTTTTTTTGGTTTCTTAACTGTACTGAAGGGCTTCTTGTACATTGAAATTTTCAAAAATCTTTTTTTTGCTTTATCATACAACTTGAAGTTCTAAGAATAATTGGAGTTATAATTCATTCAAAAATTCCAAAAAAATGGCTGAGTTTACGAAATTTGAATTTTACGTAGGTGATCTAACTAACGTAGGCGAAATTTTAAATGAATTTCATATTTTTTTTACTTACTTTTTTAGTCACTTGTTTCACAGCATTATATGAGTTCTTTCATCTAATTTCGTTGGGTAATTAATTAATAAGGTTAGGTGCTCATTTCATGTAGTTTTTGTTTTGTAAACGTATTCTTCGTTCCATTTTATTTCCATTGTGTGTAAAAGTGTTAACTCTTATAAAATAATTTCAAATTAAATCTATTAACATGACCTCTCGTAAGTGTGAAAAAAGTGATATTTATTTTCGACCGCTGGGAATGTTCAAACGAATAAAAGAAATGTTGTGATTTTTGAATAAAAATTTGCCGGTGGTAAATTTTAATTATTAAATATCTTAGTAAAAGAACAGTATTGTATTATTTATTACCTTGTTGGATTATTCGTATTCGCCGAATAGTTGGCTTGATATTCATATTCGTATTCGTGAAAGTAGTATTCGTTGCATCACTAGTTAGGACTCTCGCCTTGTGGTTCGAAGGTCGCAGGTTCGAATTTTACTCCAGACCAGCAAATAAGTCCTATTTTCATAGCACAATCATTTAGCTTAGTTTGAAAATAGTAAGAATATTTATGTGACACTTATTCCGTGTTCGCATCTCTATTATCTTTAAAAAAATCACAAATTTGTTTTGGTAAAATTACTAAGATTTTTCATTCCCCAATATTTTGTCCCTCGCACCTGTAAATTCGCGGTAAAGTTGCATATACCGGGCGACATTTCTCAAACAGTTCAATTTGTCTGACGTCAGATGGATGGGTGAGCGGGCTGAGCCATCACAGATGGAAATGTCCTATTTAAATGCAAATTCTTTATTTGTCACCTCAGCCGAGGAGAAAAAAGTTTGATCTTTACCCCGTCGCGGCAAACATTTCCGCCAAGTCTTGATAAAGTGATATTGTCTGTTATTTTTTTCGTCGGAATATTGTGACATTTGGTAAAACGTGCGGGCGTACAAGTTAATTAGAAAAAAAAATTACTGATTTTATTTTGAAACTTTTTATTAAATAATATCGTTTTTGTTGTAATTCGTTTAGCTTATTTTGGGGATTAAAATTATGCGAAAGGATTTATATTATTTTTGCGTAACTGTTATGGAGAAACAAGTCACATTAACAAGTTGAAGATGATAGTTACAGGCTTATAAACATTATCTACATTTAAACTGGATGAATATGTTTTATTTTATATATTTTAAAGAAAATTGGATTAATAATGTATGGCGTAAAAATATTTCCTTATTCGAGAGTTATCAAAGTAAAACTAGCATGGTTTAAACCCTTTTGGCGACCAAAAAACTTCTAATATCTTTTTAGGTTATGGTGATATTGACCCTTTAGTATAATTATGATCCCTTCATCCATTCAAAGGTCAAGAACACAGCGGCAACAAAGGGAAGGCTTCGGACCAGGAACTTTTACATTCCTTCATTGATCGTAAAACTTTTGGCACGCGTTTAACTTTGTTACCTTAACCAACTTGTAACTATTATATGTATTTAAATCACATTCCGTAAATATTTCATCCGCAACATCCAAAAGTGAATATATCAACTGCGAGTATCTATTATTGCATACTTTGTGTCATTTTTACATGCTAACTGCACGTTACACTACACATCTACATACATCGCGACACACGCATTGAAAATCAAAAGGTTTGGTCAAAAATTCTAATCAAGAGAGGAGCTTACAATAAATACAAAGGAAAATTTTAAGAAAAAAACGTATATAAAGCCATTAATTAATATAATAAATCTGAATATTTTAAAGGTTTTGGGCATAATTTCTCACCATTGCGTGGACAAAAGATGTCATTGTTAGCCTTCGTTCGCTCGTCAGGTACAAATTATATTTTTGTATCGTATAAAATTATATTAAAACTACGATTAAGCAGCACTATGTTTTTTGTACACAAAGGTGTAAAAAATAATTTTTACTATTGTATTTTTATATGTGTGTACATTGAAAGTAAATACGGTAATTCTTGTTATCAAAATTGTTTTACATTTGCGTATCACTTATGGTAAGATCGTGCCAAAATAAATTAAGTAACTTCTTTAAAAATGCAAAGAAAATTGAAAACAGTAATATTGTGCACGAACGCCCACAATAATATTTTCATCAAGGAAAACTGAGCGAACGGCAGGCCGTGGAGCGGTCCTCGAATACCGCCATAAAAGGGAAAGGCCTCGGCTTCATCTTGAGCGCGGCGACAATAACACAACAAGGCGTTAAGTCGCAGTTTCATTTGCGCGGAACAAGCTCCGTAATTAAGTGGGGGCGCGCAGAGGGGTCATGATCGTTCTTTTTTTAAAACGGGGGTTGGAACCGTTGTTTATTATTCATGCCGCCAGAGGACATTGTTTTAGGTCAATGTCTCATAAAAAGTAACGCGGTGGGATGAAAAAATGCAATGCAGTCCAATGAAAATATGACATTTGATATAATTACAAAACAAAACGTACTTTGGTAGGTAATACACAAGTTGAGTTACTCCGTCGCTGCTATAATATCGTGAGTGGCAGTCCATCTCATCATCAGGTGACATTAATAACTAGTATCTAAATCGACGGCCCCTATGAGCAAGCAATTTAACAGAAGAGCTGTTTGAAGTTTGGTTTTACATACAAAATGAGCGTATTTGTCCGCTTTTACGATACTTTTTTCGCTGAAAACAGGATATACATATATGTTTTTAATTTTTTTTATTACGGAGAGGAGTATTTCTTATGTATTGGCACAAAAAGGCAAAAAATGAGTTTACGTAGGGATACTCGAGATGAGCAGGCAAAGGGTGGTAAAAAAGTCGTGTATTGAAGAGGGAGTTCGTGGGAGACCTGGAGTGATTAGATAAATCAAATATTGGGGGATCACTTAGAAAGCTTAAACAATCGAAGGGCTTGTACGAGAAGAGGAAAGTGGAAGAGGCAAAGAGGCCAGGATAGAATAGTGTGGCGTTTTATTCTCTCTGCCTATACCTGGAAAAAGGTGTGACGATTAGTTATTTGGCTGTCAACCTATTCGGGTAGAGGAGTGGTGTATGGATGGACAATCCAAATGACAAAAATAAAGGCAAAATAACGTATTTGTAGCACAACATTTAGTTAAGTATAAATCAAATAGATCGTATTGCACCGCAAAGTAATTGCCCTATCAATTAAATAATCTCTTAGTAAGGTTATTTTATTTGTAAATGAGAGATTGATTTGATGGATTGATTGCATTTTATGTGGGGTATAAAAGAAAAGGCAGAAACATCCAAAAAAAAAAAATAATGCAGTCATCGAGGATTAATAATTTATAATGTACCTACTGAATTAGAGATTTTATAGGAATCATGGTTTTGGAAGGGATAGATACCTACATAAAATCTGGAATTTTATACATTTTAAATTAGTAATTCTCGGTGACTGCATTTAAAACATTTTTTAAAATTTTTGGATATTGCTGCCACACTTTTATACCCAGGTGAACGAAGTGTCTGTTCATGCATAATAAAAATTCATGATCATCAAAAATGATCTTGTTATTGGCACGATTAGTTTGCGTAGATTTTTTTGCATGTTTTTATTAAAGTGAGAAGTTTTAATTTTATTTATTATAGCTGACACGTGAATGTCAATTTCAATTTACTTTGCAGTTTTAGTTCATAACAAATAATGATTATTTTTTTGGAAGATCATTCATTATACATATTTAATTTTACAGACAAAATAGTGTTTCTCATTTCAGAATACTTCACTAAACCACTACCTGTAACCATTAAATTTCAAATATGTTAAAAAGTAGTAATAATAATTGGTCGTGAAAATGAAGCTGTTTTGTAAATTTTTTTCTATTCAAATCGCATCACTTTATTATTTTGAACTTAAGTTAATGTGTCACCAAAAAATACACATGACAAATCACAAAGAGATGATTCCGAAACCATTTTAGGATTGATAGGTTCGGAAAAAACTAAAATATGCTTTTAATAATAATTTTAATTGAGTAGCTTGTTGGTCTTGTGGTTAGGACACTCGCCTCGTGATCCAAAGGTCGCGGGTTCGAACCTCACTCCAGACTAGCAAGTTAATCCTATTTTCATAGCACAAGCGTTTAGCTTAGTTTGAAAATAGTAAGAATATTGATGTGACACGTATTCCGTGTTCGCATCTCTATTTAAAAAAAAAAAAATATTGATCAATTGTACTCATTATTGCTCAATAGATTTCATTTCATAAACTCAAAAAAACGTTGTGTGAAATACACTCGAGAATTCAAAAAAGAGGAAAAACGCACATTAGAATAAAACAAATTACTACATTACTAACATTAAAAATTGTAGATATGTCATATTGTTTTACAAAAATTAATTTAATGTTTGTTAAATGAATATATAAACCTTCAGACAAGCATTTAGAAGAAAAATAAAATTAATATTAAACGCAATATAAAAACAACGCATTTCGAACGAAATTATCAAATTTAATATATTTTGTTTGTTGAATTTTTGAAATTTTAATTGCGACAAATCTGCAGATGATGGTGAAATTGGCGCCTGATACTGCTGTCAGTGTAAACATGGTGAGAGTTTTTATTTATTTGCGACAACTGAGGGTTGGTTAATGACTAAAATTTTAATTACTCAAGTCACAGAAAGGGTGCAATAAAATTATTATTATAAATATATTGATTTTTGTTACTGTTGAAATATTTTCATACAACTTAATAAGTTGTATGAAAAAACCATTCAAACTTTGAAAAATCTAAAAAATTATTAATTTTAGTAACGAAAAATTTATAGATCTTCTTGATCGTCGCCACGAGTCTGCTTGCAAAGTTTCAGCTCGATTAGATCACGGGAAAGGGGTTTAAAATGAATTCAAAGTTTTTTCGTCAGACAAGAAGTCAAGAAGACAAGCAGACGCCACGAGTTAATATAAGGGGAGTAAAAAAAAGTAACCCATAAAAACCAAGTTTTAATTATACTCCCTTTCTTTGTAAAATATAACAACAATTAAAGACGAATTAAAACATATAACATAACACTAAACTTACAGTAATTTAAACTATTTCTAAAATGTCAGATGTTTTGAGCTTTGATAAGACACTTCATGCTTTGAAGATTAAATTCTAAAAACATTTGTCAGTCAATTTAGATTTACGACATTCCTATTATGCATACCGACGGAGTAATTCAAATTTAGAAAATATTCCGCGACGTTATCGGGCCGCCGTAATCAAACTTTTCTAATGATTCCAATTTGAAAAAACCAATAAATTTTCTAAAAATCCGAAATGATACTTTAAATATTATCTTTTTAACGAAAATTTGATAGATCTTCTTGATCGTCGCCACGAGTCTGCTTGCAAAGTTTCAGCTCGATTGGATCACGGGAAAAGGGTCAAAAATCGATCCAAAGTTTTTTTTGACGGCAAGCCGGCAAGCAAGCAAGCAGACGCCGCGAGTTAATATAAAGGGAGTAAAAACGATACTCAATTACGGGTCAGTCAGACCCACCAAGCATGCGGTGTTATTTCAATCCACCGGGCATGCCGAGGGTTAAGCTTCGGTCGCAAGTTGGCAAAAATTTGGCAGAGCTGGTGCGCGCTCCGCCCGCCGTCGACAAGAAGAAAATATAAATCCCGGCGGCGCGTGACGAAGACAACCCTTCGCGGCCCGCCTTCTTTATCGCTCTATTTGTGTATTTTAATTACAGTAATTATGAGCTAATGACGGTATTCCCTTTTTCTTATCCCGCCAAATGGCCCGCACCACGCAATATGGCGGACGTTTTTCCCGCGCAAACACATCCACTTTTTGTGAAAAGCCGTGATTTACGGCGCTCCGCGGAGGCGCTGCGGGAAGGATGTTCGGTTTATAAATTAAACGGTAATTTTAATAATCCGGAAATGTATTTAAATACAAATGGGACGTCTGGGGTGGAATATTCATTACGCGGTATTACTATAAACATGATTTTATTTAGACCATCGTAATATTAAATAAATTCTGTATAAATATATGAAAATAAATAATTTTAGCAAATATAGATCAAAGAATTATTCGTATTTAAAAAAATATAGAAATGCGAAAACTGAATAGCAGTGGCGTGCAGTGGGTATAAACTTAGGTTATGCTGTGACCGACTATATACCTATATTGAAAATATATATATACGCATATACCTATAAGGGTATATACATTTTTAAATTTTTTTAACTATACACAATGAACTATTTTGAGTAGCTTCAATCCACAAAAATAACTGCACTATAAAAGAAGTATTGAAAACAAAATTTCCTAAATAAATAAATATTTTATATAGGTATAGCTAATACGGCGAAAAATTTCAATATATTTCGAAGACGATTTATATATAATTAAATCGGGAACAATACTAATTTCAGATATACGTTTCTTTTC
This sequence comes from Agrypnia vestita, assembly GCA_016648135.1. Classification (NCBI taxonomy): domain Eukaryota; kingdom Metazoa; phylum Arthropoda; class Insecta; order Trichoptera; family Phryganeidae; genus Agrypnia; species Agrypnia vestita. Next base: position 12,634 of record JADDOH010011719.1, read on the forward strand.
ACAAAAATATTTCAAACATTTTATGATATCATTATGATATGACAGGTGACAGATGATATTTGTCGTTTTCGTATTTACATTTACCATAGAAAAGACATAAAATTTACACCGAAAGTTTTAGGTGGAATTTGTAAAAAATAACATTTCTGCATGACGTGCGCCTGGCATAGGACCTTTCGAAGATTCGCTACTACACAAAACCAGCAGCATTAAAAATACACGGTTTTTTTCTCGACTTATATCTGTGGAACAAATTGGTTGGCGAAATAAATGAAGAATTGACATGAAGTTATGCACAGAAAAGTCGGAAATAAAACTTCTAGCCGTAGGACGGAGGAATTACGGCTAGAATTTTAAATCGAAAAAAAACAGAAACGTCACGTTAAATGGAAACATCAGAAATAAAACTTCTAGCCGTAGGACGAATTACAGCCAGAATTTTAAATCAACTCTTTCTTAAGATAAAGATTATTTAATTAATATTTGTTTCTCAGAATCTTTACTAATGCACAGCTTTTTTGCTTGTATGCGCTGCACGCCACTGCTGAATAGGTAGGGCCGGTATTCCAATATTGTTACTATTGTGACAGACCAGTATTCTTACTATTGTAACGAGATGCTAGGAGCGAGAGGAATTGCACACTGTTCGAATAAACAAACATTTAAGAATAAACTAGACATTTATGTAAAACGCGTCTATATCGAAGAAGCTTCTGGAAGTGCCAGATATATAGTGCGGTTGCGGGAGTTTTTAAATGAGTCTTATTTTCTGACATCTGGTGAAAACTACAGAAACAGCGACAACCAAGCGAACAGGCGCGAATCCGAGCGAACATAGACAAAGCGAAAAGTGATCCTCAGTAGGAAGAGTATTCTACAGACGAGTGCGAAATAGGAAATAAAAAAAAGATATACTAAGTACATTAAAAATCATTGCTCTAGTTATGCCTTTGTACAGTGACTTTATTATCAATAATTTTTTTTCTTCTGAATTAGCAAATCATTTATTAGAAAATGATCACGGTTTTGATAAAAATGTAGGACTTTCTATTTTACACATAAATAATTTTGGTCTGAAATTGAATAATTTAGAATCATTAGAAATAAGTAAAGCATGCAATAGTAAACAAAATATTATTAATAATCAATTGAATTTGACTACTAGCCCAATTCTAAATTTTTTTCCAATAATTGCGAGTAATCAAGAACTTCAGTAAAAATATATATTTTTTTAAAAATAATTTTTCAATTAATTTGGAAGAACAAGGAACAAAAGACATTTCGTTCGAATTTTGTTTTGACAGTTATACAGTACCCTGATGATGGAATGCTAATTTCTGAAACATGTTGGTGAAAAAAAACTCACATAAAAGTAGATATATACAAACAAAATAATGAATTTTTTTAAAAATGTCAATCTACATTGTTGCTCAATCAATTGAAAAAATAATAAAAATTCAAATGAGACTAATTTTCTGGTCTCCTGAAATAGAACTCGAACCACCGATCACTGCATAATTACAGGAGAGTCTTAACTGCCACTTAATAAAATATACAGGTATGATAATGCGATAAAGACTGTGGGCCTAGTTATCTAGTGGTCAGGGATTCCAGCCTGTTCTTTCTATCTATCTATCTTTCTAGCACAAGGGTCCAATATACATATGTATCACTAATTCAAAAAGTACAGCTATTAAAAAAAGATATTTTAAATACTGACGGCTTCATTTGGAATCAGTATAAAGTTGATATATAAAATATTTTATAACATTCGAATTACGCGATGATTTTAATTTAAACATGATAAATAAACACATGCTAGTAATGTTTAATAAAGAAAATGAACATTGCCTCAAAATCCGAACACGGAACGCAAGGAATAAAATTACGCCGAAATCACAGATGGTGATATTTTAAAAAGTTATTTCGCAGACGCATCTGTTTACCTTGTTCTTCGCGACCGGTTTCACCTTCTACGTCACCCTCTTTAGGGAGGAGGACAAACCGACGGAGGGTTTGGTCGGCTTTTTTAAGTTGCCTTTAAAACCTGAGAAAGAAAATTTCCCTTCGGCATTCTCATAAACTAAACAAAAAAGATGACGGTAATAACCAAAAATGCAAAAACAAATATTTATAAATGCGCAAGTTCAGTATTTTGGGTTTGATGGTATCTAGGAGGGAGGTACAATTGTCACTGTAATTATAAACATATAAACTGTGTGATTATGTCTGGACCATAAGTAGAGTTACGACAAAATTTCTCTCCCTTATCTTCTTTTATGTAATTACAAGACATTTTGTATCATTGGTGTCAAATAATATTCTAATTAATATAAATTAACTTTGTTTAAACCACTTATTTATTGAAAAAAATCAACATGTTTCAAAGCCAATGGCTTCTTCATCAGGAAAACAAAAAAAAAAAAAATAATAATAATATTCTTGCCGCGTTAAACGTACATTGTATAATATTACATCACAAAATTAATTTCTTACGATGTAAACAGGCTGTCTCATAGTAGCAATTTTACAGATGGATTCCAGCCTTGAGAACGAGTCGAAAATGTTTTATCAACCATGACTTAATATCAATAGTTATGGAACATCAAAGTTTGCATTTTTTACAATATTTTCGACTTATTTTTTGCAAAAAGGTGAACTATCATTACAGTAACTCATATCGATACTGAAAAATACATTTATTTTAATACAAGTCAAATAAAATAATAAAATCCTTGCAAAAATAGAAAATTGATTTTTTACAAGGTTATCATTTAATTTGAGTTGTATTGAAGCGAATGAATTTTTCATAATCAATATAAGTGACTGTAATGAAAGTTCAACGTTTTTTTTCAACATTTCAACAAAATATTGCATGTATAAGTTCATGGTTGCTTGAACATTTTCGACTTATTATCAAAGAAGAAATCTTCTACCTGTAAAGTTTTTTCTACTAGCTATGAGGTACTCTTTATAATACGATTTTATACGTGACACGACAAAATGTCCACGAAGATTTCTTCCAACGACAAAAGGCCCACACGATATAATGATAATCAAAACATTTTATAAGCGGTTAAAGACCTTTTAACAAATTAATAAACGACTAAATTATTAAATTAACTCTTTCACAAAATCTTAAAAATGTACCCGATAAAACGAAAATATTTCAAATAACTTTTCTCGTGAATTATAATAAAAAATGTATGTGCCTTTTGCACGCATATTAGGTGGAAATATGCGTGGGCCTTTTGTCGTGGATTTTATGAAATTAGACCAAAGGGTCGTGGACTATTTGTCGTGAATTCAATTTTTCGCTCTTGCGCATATGGATGAGAGAATGTATATTTTATAATAAAAATATTATTGAAAGAATAAATCAAAGAGATAAAAAAATTTATTTTAGATAGATATAGCAAATTTTTCCATCTTTAAGGTGTCAACTCTGTAAGTTTTGTTGATTATTCGAAATGTTATCCCATTAAATATAAAACAAATATCTATTGTTTACTGATACAGGAGACTACAGATATTTTCATAGCATGAGCAATTAGCCGAATTCAAAGATAGTATGAATATCGATATGATACGTAGTCTGTATTTGAATGTCTATTTTTTTAATTAAAATAAAATAGATACATAATTTTTTAAATAAAATATAAGAATCTCTTGCTTTAATATTTTTTATAAGGCATTGAATGGGTATGTCGTGCCAATCAAAAGTTTATTAAATAAGAAAATTTCGTGCAAAAAATGGAAAAAAAATCTACGGATATTTTATATAATTCTCAGTAATTATTACGTGAAAGTAAGAAATATTACGTCTAGAAAGTCGAGGTCAAATAACTCCAGCTTTTTTAACCTGGCGGGGTGTCGCTGGAGGGGGATGCTTAAGGAATGAGGGTGGTATCAGCTCAAGTGATATAATGAAGTTTTAATCGGCAAAGAAAGAAATATCCCGCAGGGCTTAAGGGAGGCCGCGTGCTGCTCACAGATTTCTCTCATTTTCCTGCTTTCCCGCTCGTTTTTTAATTTATGAACACCACCGTGATTGCGAAAAGGCGGGTGTGAAGTTCCCTTTTTAAAAATACAAGGGTATAAATGGATGTTACGAAAACATCGTAAATTCACCGTCCTATAAAGAATCGCATATTACTGGTACAAGTTAAATGGTTTAATTAATGCCTTACTTTTAAGAGTGAATAAAATTGTATAAATAATCGAATGTTGGTAAACAAAATAGAATGTACGATATGGTACACATAGGTCGAACAGGCAAATCAATAGCAAAATATTCACATCCTCTTACCAGGTATATTCCTAGATATCTGAAGGTTCTGACATGCCCTATGGGACAGAAGAATGAGGCGCTTAATTATCTCTGCCCTAGCCCAATGGTTAGTTAGTTCATGAAATTAAATATTTAAATGGAGTCTCAATGAATGGAATGGCTACTTACCTCAGAACAGGTATTTTTATGTACCTAGCGAGGTAGGTAACGATAAAGGCCTGCATACAAAAAATTGTACATTATATTTGTTGCTATCTTATTCATAAACTCTGTACATATTCTTAACATTAATTATGTTTTGATACAAGCTGTTATAAAAGTTATTGAGCTAATAAACGCCGATTTATCGGCACTGAAACTGAATTAATAATTTTCAAGGAAACGACTACGAAATGTGCAGAAAGTGCACAAGAGATTTTTTTGAATTCAGGGAATATCTTTAACTAAAGTGCCAGTAAAATTTCTATTAAAATAATCGAACAACCTATATGGAAAAAAATGTTTGAATATAATTTATAATTATTTAATTTTTTATTAATTATTGTATTATAATTGTAGATAAATTTATATTATAATTTAGACATACATGTAAAAAAGAAAATAAAATAAAATGTTGAAATACACTTTGGATTCTCTGATATTTAATGTGGGTTTATTCAATTTGAAATTCATTTATACACTCTCGGAAAAATACGTAGCAGGGTATTTTTCTTTCGTCACGTACGGAGGCATTTTAAATTCAAATGGCAGCAAATGCCACATATGCAAAGCGAAGAGAGTACTCAGTGATGGCGTCGGAAGGTTTCGATTCGGTGTGAGGAAGATAAACATTGTTTGTTCATTCTTTCATGGATTAAGCGACGAATAGAGTAGAATATATAAAAAAAACCCTGTTGTTAAGAGATAATAAAAATATTCCTCGAAGTATAAATTGTGTAACGGTGAAACGATATAAGGTATTAATATATACATAATATATAATGCTGCGCAAAACTGATTAAAAAATAAATATGAATTATAAACAATATTCCACATGAATATATCGAAAAATAAATCTTTTTTTAAAAACGTTTTTAAAATCATGATCCACATTTTAATTTTTTGTTTGAACTAATGAAAACATTAAGGCGGGATTAAACTTTTTTTAAGTGCAACGTTTAAATGAAAAAGTTAATAATTTAATTTAAGAGATTTGAAATCTCGTGTATATTCATTCAATATTCTATCGACTGAACTGAAAAAAAAAACTAAAGTTTCTTGCACTAATAAAAATAGCCAAAACAAATCATTTCATCAAAAATCTTTCGGGAAAAATACACAACACGATTTCATATTATTTGCATCAAGAACCGAATTAACTGTGAAAATATCAGGTTTGTGCTGCTTGCTGCTTATGACTAATCAACTATCAAATTATTATTAAGATACATTATAAAAATAAGAATCATCTAAAAAAACTATAAAATTACTTGTTTGTCCCTATAAATATGTGCAAATACAAAGTTAAGTTTGTAAAATATAGAAAAAATGTGTAAGGAAAAAAATTTGTACGATTGTACTTTGGGAGACGGTAAAAAGGGAAATGTAGTAAAGAATTTATTCCTGGTAAATCTTAAAACAGGTCGGTGCGAAGTGATTGATACACATTCAAACACACTCGCATGTGAATATCCACATAATGAGAAAATAAATTTAAATACATTATTCTGTTCGGAGCTCGGAGCCTCCCTAATCCCAACCTTTTGTTTCTTTTCCATTCGTCAACTGGAAAGTTTAAATCAGCTCTCTCGCGGGATGTGGTAATACATTTAGATCCGTCTTGCACGCATGCTAATGCGGCTGGAAACTTCTCGAACCTCCCAGAAGCGTCGATTCCGCCAGCTAACGAAAACAATACTCAAAAGGATTATTATAAATGCCAGGGCGCACGTGTGCGCGAGGTTTTTACTGATAAATACCCGGGGATATACATACATCACGCGGGAGGGAAGGTGATGAGATTGAAAGAAGACAATGCGGTGATTGACGGAGACGCGAAGGAAGGGATTTGAATGAATGTATTTCTTTGATTTGCTACTCAAGATTCTTCAATTGCTGAATAAATTTATTCGGGATTGCAATCAACGGCGAGAAATATATAGCCATTGCAATACAACATTTAAAGTTTTGCTTGTCACTGCTCTTTCATTGTTTCTCACGCATTTTATATCAAAAGGTATCAACAAAAAATATTAATCAGGTTCCATATATCAGAAATACCTATCTATATCATTCTAAAACGATGATAGCTAAATTATATTAATAAATAAATTACCAAGCCAACGATTTTTTAGAACTGAAGGAAATTACACTGCTTTGTGGGATTTAAATGGATACAATTAACGGAAATTGAAATAAAAAAAATAAATAAAGAGCTTACACTTTCCTGAGAGAATGAAATTAAGATAGAAATTGGGTAATTTTTGACAAGGAGGTGATTATTTTTTTACTGTCATTAAGGTATATATTAAAATATTATCTTATTGAAATTTTTTTGAAAAAAAAATGGCTGCGTAATGTTTATTCTAGATTTTCCGCCCTGACTGAGATACAACTTTACTCAGTGCAGTTGGTTCGAGACAGAAATATTGATTATATTTGAAAAATATTTAGATTCTGATTTTTAAAGTTATTTAAGTAAAATTACCGATTACGTATACCTACGTTTATTATTTACCACCAATTTGGGATTCATTTAAAGTACACAAAAAGTGAAATTCCAGAGTGGGCGGACGATGGGGTTAAATAAGAAGAATAAAGGGTGGTTCACGTCCCAGGAAGGAAGGGTATTTGGTTCGAGTCGCGAAGATATTTGCATATTCGTCAGCTGTGCTTCCTCCGCATTTAAACACACTATATTCCCTAACTCACCCTCCTTTTATATCTTTGTGTCGCGGTGAAGTATTTCTCTTGAAATACAAGGTGGGTTAAGAATAACCATTATAATTATTGGATATAAAAAATAGTTAAAAATGGATTAAACATCTTTCTTACAGTATAATAGATGACATTTTAAATGCTTTGGACATTCGACAAGGCATTCATTGATATCTTGAGAAAAAAAAGATTAAGAGTGGTTTTATTTTACCAGTCTTGACGTCTGGATGCGAAACGTAGAATCCTTTGATTACAATCTTAACGTGGCTCAAGGTTCAAAGGGGAGATTCTATTTGGGGATTTCCCGTTTAAAAAAAAAGTGATAGTAGTATAACTGTTATTGATTTATTACTTAGTGGTAGCAAATTGCAATTATTAAATGTTACTCTCCCTAGTAATATCCTTAAATGAATAAATTAAAAAAATATGTGAATAGTTGTAAGCAGTACCTAATAATGAAGTTATATTGAACATACACACAATAATCCATTAATATCATGGATAAATAAAGATGGGGTGTAAAGGAAAGGTAGCAATATCAAAAAAATTAATAAATAAATGAATGCAGTCGTCGAGTATTACTAATTTATAAAGTACCTTCTGAATTCGAGATTTTATAGGAAAGACAGCCTATAAATTTATAGGAAACATGATTTTGGTATATTCATAAAATATATAAATATAGCGCATTTTAAATAAATAATCCTCGGTGACTGTATTCAAAACATTTTTTTAAGTTTTTGGATATTGCTGCTTTTACTTTTATACCCCACATTTTCAGAATAATTATTACAAATATTAGTAATGGAGTATACCATTGAGAAATCTGGCGAAAAAAACGACGGTTGAAGTTTCTTTTGCTATACTAAAAAATCACCATAGATTTTTACACAAGTTTGATATTTGAATTAAATGTATCTTATTAGTGCATCTTACAATTTAAAAAATATTATTAGAAAACTTCTTATTTAAGAATATTATTTAATGTGTGTATTTAAATTGTACAGGTTCAATATTTTTATTTAAAAAAAATAACAAGTATGGTACCAAGCAAATTGACACTTTTTAATGGTTTCGTTACAACTATATCATTGGCAAAATGAACACACGATGGAACACGCATGAACGCGTTCGGTCCTGAAGAAAATACAGTGGCATCGAAACCACATGACATTAAAAATATTTAACTTTTTAAGCGCCATGAGCGTGTTTACGCGCTAAACAACGTGCATGATTATACACACTTTTCGAATTTGTAGAGAAATGATTAAACACGATTTTAAATGTTCTATACATACAGTTAATTTGCTCTTTGTGGATGATTATTCCCAGTATTCTATAGATAATAGATAATTCCCAGTAATCTTAATGTGTTGTACTGGAACCTGCCACAAGCCTGTGTGGTAATATATTATTTATACCCTCTTACATTTAGAAAGATACTTAACATGACTTAATAAATTTAAAAAAAGATTTTTCAAGTAGTTTTTAAATAAATATTTTTTAATAAATTTTTTAAATAATTTTTTTAATAAATTTAGATACATTTTTTGATAAATTTAAATATTTTTTTTTAATTAATAATTATGTCGGACTACAAAGGAAACGGCATCTTTCATTGATTAATCGCGTATTTTTCATAAAAAAAACTATCAAACAAAATTATTTTTTTATATTCATTCACTTTTATAAACCTTAGTTTTTTCATTTCATTATTTAAAAAAATATTATTTGGTTTATTTTGTAATATTATAAAAAATGGCATTCCACCAGGCCATTCAGTCATAAAAAGGCCCACAAAGTGGAGCAATTTTCTTCATTTTTAAAACATCGTAGGTTTGGTAATTTATTATTTAACTATATAATTCAGTTTGTGTCACTTTAACAAGATATCCGCATTTATAATATATGTAACCTGATGAATAAATTTTAAAACGATATATTTCAATACAAAAATTTAATATAATATAAGACAAAATGGGCAAATTCGCTAATTCTGCTGGACGATCGCCTTAATTAATAGCGTATTTTTCATAAAAAAAATTATCAAACAAAATTAGTTTTCTTATTTTCATCCACTTTTAATTACCTTAGTTTTTTCATTGAAAAATTATGATTATTTATTTTAAGGTACATTATTTAAATATTTTAATTTTTAGATCTAATTTTTGGATTATTTATCTTATAATGTAATATTTACATTTTATATGTATATTACATATCATGGAGTATTTTCATGGAGTTTATTATTTCATGGAGTTTTTTTTGTTTTATAGTTATCCAACTTCAACTTCACCGGTAATATTTAACCAAAACTTATCAGATATAAGCTTTTACGTAGTATTGTACTGTTTCTTTAAATAAATAAATAAATAAAAATCTGTTGACCTTTTCAAGATAAAATAATTTCCCTTGCGGGGTATTATTTAAAAGGATATTGTATTTTTTTAGTCGCCCAGTCAAATTTGGATGGGTGTAGCGGATGAAACACTGCGTCACAGAAACGGATGCAGAATGGATACTAATAAACATTAAGGGATGGGGTTGCGAGCAAATTAAGCGTAAATGGTACGAGATTTCATTCCGCGTTTGAGATGAATGTCATAAAGATTTTTGGTTTACTTTAATTATGCATTAAGATGAGAAGGAAGATTAATATTCACAAGACTAAAATTTTAATGAAATATGAATATTTAAGATGAGACATACGGCTCGAGTGGTTTATTATTAACCATGACAAATTATGCACCTACTTAATTTTTTATCGTTCAATTGAAAGAGTGACAGGGTATTTTTAATGAAGATAAAAATGATTTTTTATTTTTTAACGAACTGACAATCAACTAGTCTTTTTTGACTCTGATAGATAGTCCTTGTGCGGCACAATGGTACAAACGTTAAATTAAAAAATTACTTAATACAAGTTTTAACATAAAGAAATCATAAATAATAATCAATGGGAATGATAAAGCTTTGGAATGCAGGTGGTGGTAGTAAAAAGGATACAACTCACATACGAAACAAGTTGTGCAAGTTAAAAATATACACAACTTCCAAAAATTTGATCGATGTTGCAGTCTATCATGGGTGGAATTGGTGAACGTAACAATGTATAAAGGGATCAGTTAAGCCAGTCGTACGCCATACGTCGTAAGCTCTATGAACACCCAAAAAGTCTTCCATACCTATTTTTCCATATGAAAATATAGCTTCGTATGAATGAGACATCTATAATATATCTTGATTTGCATTAGGCATGGCAGTAAATATGGAAAAAAATATAAAAAGTTAAAATAATTTTCACGATACACACACAATAAAAAGCTATCGGTAGAAAAAAATTTACACAAATTAAAATTTAAATACTTTTTCAATAAAGCAAAATGACATTGTTGTTACATTATAAATATGGATAAAAATATTTTTTTTAATAAAATCACTATTTATTGAATAATCAAGTAATTACCAGTAATTGTCGTATTCTGATGAAAGGACCATTAACCCGAAACCTGTTGATTATTCAATAAATAGTCTTTTCTTAAGATTTTAATAATATTAATTAATGGCAAATTGTTTTCTTTTTATAGGGATAACACAAGGTAGATATGTGTCTTAATTGTACCGAATATTTATATATTTATGTTTAAGTAATTACTATTTTTGATCAAATGAGTTACTTTACTTATTTAAAAAGGTTTTTAAGATTGTTGGTAAGTAAAGTAAAGTTGAGTTTTGTAACTTTGAATGAAAAACAAGAATTAAAACGGCATTTTTTCTTATTTTTACTGTGAAAGAAATAATAAATTTTTAAAAAATGCTCAAACTACTTAAATAAAATAATGAAAGGCACATCTCATGAGAATTAAAATTTGTTAGACGAATCGACTAATAAAAAGCAACAGCAATTGGGTTCGGTATTTGCCTACTTCTAGGCGCTATTCGCAACGAATTTGGTATTTGACGTCACGACCCTTTCCATCCTTCGCCTCACCTCATAACATAGTCGTGATCTACTTGCTGTCGACTGTAGTATCTAAATCTATCGTCCAGCGCAGTATTATTGTATTGCATTGCCTATAAAATTATCGAAGTAACCTTTCGCCAAGTGAATCGCCAATTCATCGAGCATCGCAGTGAAACCGAAGAAGGAATACTCTCTTAGTGGTGAGTTCGGATATCATTTGTTTTTCTTTCCCCATCATAAATTAGAGTCCATATTTTTCTCGTACCACCTCCACACATATCTATCCTGTCATCCTACCTATTCCCTATTACATCCCCCTGTGTCCCAGAGATTCGCATCGGGTATAATGTCTCATGGCCTATTGAAGCGATGAGAACATTACCAACAACTATAAATACTTGTAATGATATATTATGAAGTGTTTGAGAACAAATAGCAATGAATAAATAACATTTATTTAGTTTTAACTGCTGCTATGAAATTTATAATTTATACAACCGATAGTTAATGAACGTTTGACGTACAACGAGCGTTAATTGAGGCGTAATATAGCAAATTCTGAGACACGGTGTATACACATGGACTATGAAAGCAGACAGTTGACTTCAAAGAATCTTACGAGTGCAAAATTCGTATTACAGAGATTAGTTGGGATCAATAAATATAGTATTAATGAAAATCTATTAAAAATCACAATGGTGAATTATTCAAATATAAAACGTGTTTCTCGATTTTTGTAATGAAGATCCTGCTGCTGAAATGTAAAAAGACAGGTTTGTTGCCGAAAGAAAAGATTAATTATGTTGGAACAAGAAGAAGTACACCACCGTGTTAAATTTGTGAACATCCGTTTCCTGTCAGTATTGTGGGAAATAAGGGTTTCTTAAAGTCTTTTGTTTGTCGGCAGAAAGACAAATAAATTGTTTAATCGAAAATTTTCACCATGCTGTGGTGGTTTTGACACGGCTCAGACCAATTCGCAATTCATAATATTATTTTCATTAATTTAAATTTATGTATTATATTTTGTTTTAAAAAGTTAAACTCAAATCATTTATAATAAATTGTATAAAATATCTGATTTAAATGCTGCAGGAATTTTGTGATTATTTATTAATTGTAAAACTATATTAAGTGTGCCTTAGGTTCTCCTAAGGGGAAAAAAAGTCAACCAGCTTTGATGAAATTAAAAATGTAAAATTATAATGTTGTAACTGAATAAAAAGAAATTTAACCGCTATTTGCTCGTTTTTACATTGTTTAATTCAGAGGTTCCCAATTTTTTTTGAAATGCGGAATCTATAAAGTTTTTTTTCTTTTTTTTATAACTTTAAGTACAATCTCAGCCGTTAAAATTTTAATAAGATATTTAATCAAACAAGTATTTTCACAGAGAGAATTTATTACACGGGATCGCACTGGAGAAAGACGAAATGGAGCACTGTAAAAATAATTTATTGTTTGTTAATTACAAAGTCACAAAGTCTTTTTATTGTAAAAAAAACTTAAAAACGGAACTATTCTTTAATTACTAATTAACTTATATTTCTTTAATTAAAAATAACATAGTACTAGTCACTTGTCTGTGGAACATTTTATATTCGTCTTCTTGAACATTCATCCATATGTGGTACACTTATTTTCTGGTAGTCTGTTAGCGTTTGTTAAGTTGTCGCTGTTTCTGCGGTTTTCATTAGCTGTCGAACTAACTAACAGCGCAGCGATGGCTCACTTGTATAAGAAATTCTATTTTTCGGAACCTCTCTGTATATGATTCAATGCAGCTCGAAAATCCTTGAATATGTGAAGCTCTTGACAAAATTAAAATCTCGTGAAAATACTACAAAAATATGCATTGGTAAGTTTGTCCACGTGGCCGTGACCAAACAAAACGGTATTCAAAAAGATATTTGCCATATTGAAAAGTAAAGAAATGTCGTGAAACAGATATCAATTGATAAACATCTTAAGAAGACCAAGACCCACGAGAAGTTGTACAATTAACAATGATGATGATGAAAATATATAAAACACTTGTTATTAATTAATTTAAATTTCCCCCCGCGCGCGCACACTCAACTAATGGCGATACTTTTCGACTTCGACACTTTCCAGGGGCGTTGAGAGTGAAATTTTAGGATGCAACGAAATTTTAGGATGCGAGCGCATCATTGGACGGAATTTAACACACCACGAAGTCACGACTCAAGAATCAAAAGCTAAGATGGTGATTTTTCTAGTGATGATTTAGCCAATAGTAATCGTATATGTAACGACATTACGTTGCATATACTCCAAGCACTGTTATTTTTGTTTATTTTCTGTATGCTGATGTAGTTTTGTTTAACTTAATTTTTATCAAATTCATGATGACTGAATATTGTGATTACTATTTACATTCCTTTCCTTTATATAAGCAAGCATTTTTATGCAATTCGGTACGTGGGTACTGTATTTAATGTGTATTTTAGATTTTTTATATGTTGTTAGGCAACTTTCATTAATGGCAACAAAACACAGCTCGTGTTTTTTTAAATGTAGGCCAAAGAAGTATAACGCATAAATTAATTAGTACACGCAATTTTTTTAATTTTATTTAAAACACACGTCCTCGCAAAAGTTCGGATTTCGCGGAAACTACTTTGGGAAATCCTTAGATGAAATTATAATCACTTCACACAAATATAAATTATACGTATATAGAATTATACGTATGCAGCACTCACCATAAATGTTACCATTTTAGAGGATGGAAGTGTGTTGTTTAAAAGGTTGGCGCCATTCTCTCAGGTTGTGTACTCGGTTCCATATGGTTGTGTAGTGGGAAACGGTACGTGAAATGGTACATTTACATGCTATAGAGTATGTCAGCATTCAAACTACCTGGGATGTGAAAAATTGGTGAAACGAGGGAACCACAGTGGAATCCTTCAAGACTTGAAAATTTTAAGTAAAAAACACGACGTGCAAATATAAATCTATATAAATAAAAATGAAAATTTGCGTTTGTGCAAAATCGCCAATCTTTGAACGTTCTTCACCGATTGCTTTGAAATTTTGGCTCAACGTTGCATTCGAATACGAAAATGTTTTTGTAAACCTACTATTTATTTATCTGTATAAAAATGAAAATATTCGATGTACAAAATCTTAAATCTCCTAAAGTTCTTCAACGATTGCTTTGAAATTTTGACACAACGTTGCATTCGAATTCACAAAAATTAAATAAAATACAAATTCACTTGGTTTAAATCACTACTTTTTGGTTACACCAACCGGTTTCTGAACCTCCGTTCCTTTTTATAAACTAAAAATTACAAAATGTGATAATTCTAAATGAAAATTTTAACGTAAAACTAAATGCTATGCATGTAAAGAGTTATTCAGGTGAAATTTAAATTTTTTTTTTTTTATTATTTGTTTTAATCTACTTATTATTAATTACATCAACATGTTTCGGAAATACCTTTCCATCATCGGGGTGTTTTATAAATGTCAAAATATCAATCAATGAATATAAGTAGATTAAAACAAATAATGAAATTTATTTTCTAAAATGTCAACCTAGAAAGTTGCTAAATAGTACTATTTTTCAAAAATCAACTATTTTTAAAAATATAACAGGACTAGAAAATTCAGGATCACCTAATTGTAAAGTTATACTGAATTTGTTTATATATATTTTTATATATACATAAATAATTATTTTTATTTATTTATTTATTTACATTTCATATGTCAGTATGCTGAATCTAAAAGATAGAAAGAAAAGTTACATACAGTTTCACTTTGAATTTATTCAAATAAAGCACATAGGGTTGATTTAATATCTAAATATTCGTTGTCGCCGAGTGTGCGGTATTACTGGAGTTATTAATGAGGAGTTACTAGCCGCAGTGGACTTTTGAACACATAAAGTGATTTTATTATTTTAAAATGGTCTAAATAACAGTACGAGTATGCACCATGTGTGATATTTTATTTTTCATGATTTCAACTTAATCTTGCCGAAATTCGACCTCAAAAGTTGGCTAACGTGGAAAAAGAGTCTATATTTATCCATTCTTGTCTGATAGTAACAAATATAACGGATGCCGACAGTTCAAAGATGTCACTGGGATTGTTCGACATAAACGAATAAACAAAGAAAACGTAAAAAAGTCCATAATTGGCATGTTAATATTAGAAAAAAAAACTGAAATTCTGGTTATTTATTTTAGTAAGCGTTTTTTCTGTAAAAAATTGTTTCTGCATGTGGCTTTTTATAGCGACGCCTACATTTGAAGATAATATATTTAGTAATTAGTAATTAGGGATGCGAATAAATAGGATTTTAGTTAGACGAAAGAAGTCATGAAACAAAAGAGAAAATGAAAAAGATTATTTGACGAAAATATGTAAATAAAATTCATCAATATTGAAAATTACAACTGCAGATGAACTATCTCGTAACGAATTGACAAACGAACATTAAAATATTTTCTAGTGTAGTTTCGGCGTAATTTATCTCAGATAACAATTCAATGAAATTGTTCCCTGATTATATTATGGATGTTGACAACCACGAGCCGTGTCTTTACATATTTACACGCCTCCTTGGCATCCCTCAGGACTTATTACCCGTCTGGCAGAGAGGCTGAATTTATCGCACGCACGCCGCACACTGTTAAAGCTTTTTCCCTGCAACTATCGCTGAGGTGTGAATTGTTTTAGCGAAATTCGCGACACGGCTTTTCATTCATTAGTCTGGGAACGTGAACTGTCCGCATTAGTTGCATAAATAAATGTTCAAATCAGTATACTTTTTTGTAGACATAATTATTTTCAAAAGTGTACATAATTATGTTAATGATAGATATATTAACGCGTATTCTCATTTGAAGGGAATAAGTTTTCGTGTAAAAAATGGTGCCTGGTTAGGGATAAATTAAACCATTTGCACTGTCACAAAATAGCATAAAACATTACAGTTTTGGCGGGTTAGGAGTGAGTATATGCGTTATGGGAAGAAGAAAATATCCACCCGTCCAAAGACATCTCCTTGTGGTGACACGTGAAGTGTATTGTGTGAGTGCGCGTGTAATGTGTGATGTACCTCTCGGCGTTCGGGAATTGATATATTAAATGTTTTGTGTGTGTTCCAACGGTCAATTTGATTCTGTGCTGGTCAAATGTCAATAATTTTTTAAATTTCATTGGAGTTCCTTAATTACAATAAATAGTACCTAAAAATGGTGTGTTGATATATATGGAAAAGGGAGACAAGTGTCGAAAATGTGAAATGGAGTTAAATATGCAAATCGATAGAGAAAAAAATAGGTATCGATTTGCATATTTAACTCCGTTTCGCATTTTTTGACACTTATCCTCGTTTTCCATATCTCCAACATATCTGTTTCTGTTTATATGTAACTTATGGCAAATTGTACAGAAAATTCGGTAAATGTAAGTTTTTGAATATTTTATACGCAATATGAAAACTCTTATTAACGACGGGTCATCGATGAGATCATAAACCTTTTGATTTATCACCGTTTTCTTGTTTGTCGCATAAAGAAAAGAATCTTTTAACTGAAATAAGTCCAATTGCCTATTTAACTAACTAACTAACCATCACGCCGTTTCCCTGCAGGGGTAGGTAGAGAGGATATAACGCCATATTATTCGATCTTGGCGCGCCACTTTTGCTTCGGCTACATTTATACATCTTCTCATACAAGTTCAATCTAATTGCCTATTTAATTATATATTAATCATTTTCGAAATATATTAGACAATTTTGCAGTAGTTAATTATACAAAATATATGTATTTATATATATTTTTCATATATAGTCGTTATATTGTAGTTTATGTCTACTGCACGTAACTGTTATTAATGACCACAAATATTTAAATTATTTGCAGATATTTGAATTGAGAATAATGTTCTGACTCTAAGTAAATCTGACTTTACAGCGCAAAAGATCTCTGTTAGAGTTATACAAAATAAAATATTTTAATTAAAACGAGTCGCGATCCCGGGAGACATTCCAATATTCATCTCGTCACAAAATTCATAAGCAAGATCACATCTCGCCGTATCACAATCTCCTCGTTTACCAGTAATCACTGCTCATGCATTTCGACATCATGTCGGGTCTCGCCTGCATTATCCGAGCAGGGAGCGACGTCTCATTAACATTCACACGTCTCCGCCTTCAGGTTTCATTCCATCTCCGCGGCAGCCTCCCCCGCAGCCTCATTACCCGCCGTCTGAGGTCCAAGGTCACGCCGCTCACAATAGTGGGATTCATAATACGCAGACAACGCACGGGGTGAAATTTCAAGTATCGATTTTCCATGTAAGCCAAACAAGTTATTGTTGGGATGACGAATAATCGACCCCTTGAACGGAGAAGGGTTGATGGAAACTGTCTTCACAATCTCGACACAAAGCATTTGAACTCTTCGTTGTAATTAAACGAACATGTTTTTTTTTTCAAATAAATGTATTGTTTCTCAAAGATTGTTTGAAAGCTTTTTCATATTAGGTCCTTACATATGAAATTCACGTTTTGCCGTACTGGCAAATTTGATCTCAAATATCTTCTCTTTGGTTAGGAATTCCAAACCCAAATTTATACAGCTATTTACTCATGTATTTGTGTTTTGAAAATTATAATTCATTTGTTTTTTTCTCAATTGTTTTTTTCTTTGCGTCACTCAGTTTACAAAATGAAAAACTTGAAATATCGCGTTATTTACGAGTACGAGTTCCACCGTAGCACCAGGCTGCAGAAACGGCTCGAAGGATTAATGATGTGTATGGCGACGGTGCCGCAAAAGAAAACACAGTGCGTTTTTGGTTCCAACGTTTTCGTTCTGGAAATTTCGACCTGCAGAACAAGCCCCGTGGACGGCCGGAGACCAAAGTTGATAATGAAGAATTGAAGGCTATTGTGGAAGCGGATCCATCGCAAACCACATCCGAGTTAGCTGCAGGCTGCGGTGTTAGTGATAAAACTGTTTTAATCCACTTGAAGCAAATTGGTAAGGTGAAAAAGCTTGAAAGGTGGGTACCTCACGAATTGAGTGAAGCAAATCAACAAACGCGCGTTGACTGCTGCGTTGCATTACTCAACCGGCACAATAATAAAGGGATTTTAAATCGAATCATTACCTGTGATGAAAAGTGGATCCTGTACGATAATCGGAAGCGCTCATCGCAATGGCTGAACCCTGCCGAACCAGCCAAACCATGCCCCAAGCGAAAATTGACTCCAAAAAAGTTACTTGTGAGCGTTTGGTGGACTAGTGCTGGTGTCGTTCACTACAGCTTTCTTAAATCTGGCCAGACGATTACGGCAGATGTCTATTGTCAGCAACTGCAAACCATGATGGAAAAGCTAGCTGCTAAACAACCGAGGCTGGTTAATCGCTCTAGGCCACTGCTGCTTCATGATAACGCTAGACTACACACTGCACAACAGACGGCTACCAAATAGAGGAGCTTCAATTGGAATGTCTAAGACATTCACCGTACTCTCCGGACCTTGCCCCAACAGATTACCATTTTTTTCGAAATTTGGATAACTTCTTGCAAAGGAAAAAATTCAACTCCGATGGGGCAGTCAAAACCGCCTTCAAAGATTTTATTGATTCCCGTCCGAATGGTTTTTATAGTAAAGGGATCGATGAACTACCTATGAGATGGCAAAAGTGCATAGATAGCAATGGTACATACTTTGATTAAATAAATATATTATAATAAAAAAAATCGGCTTTATGTTCCTCCCATACTAAACGTCAATTTCATATGTAAGGACCTAATATTATGAAAGTCATTTTACGGGGTGTCAATAATTTTAATCGAATCAAGATCAAATTTATTTCACTACTTGTCAAAATATATATTGCACACAGACCCCAAAAATATATAGATGACACACCAATCTGGTTAAATGAGCCAGGTAATTAAACGCCGGCATCCAATTAAATGGCTGAAGGACAACTAGCCAACTCATTGAGTGCGACGTTTAACCAGATGGCTGAACGTCGTGTAGTCATTTAGTTAAATTGGATATTGATGAATTTGTGATGTTTGTTATGTTAGGTTATGTTAGGTTAGATTTGAATCACTTGGCTGTCATAGTCAGTAATCTTCAAAGGGCCGACTTTCAATTCGCCAAGTTGTTAAACGTTCAATTCACTATCGGCCTAGGCATCCAACTGGATGCCGGTGTTTAATGATCGGCCTAGGCGTTCAATTACCTGGCTAATTTAACCAGATGGCTGCGACATAGACATGAACTAAAAACGTAAATTTTTTTGGTACAAAACCTGATGCTACGTCTGAAGTCAATACTTTGGGCTTGTTTACAAAAATAGTATGAACTTTTAAACATTTTGAATTTTTAAACAATTTTTAAAAGGTAAACAAAAAACTTTTAAAAAGAATATTAGTAAATATGTATTGCAAGAAGACGTTTTTTGCATGGGCAGCTGTGGGATTTTCAATAATAATAAATAACATTAAGCTTCCGTTTTACATTACGAAAATATTTAAATAATTATTATAAACAAATGCATATAAATATAAAAAGTGTTGTTATAATTAAGAGCCATTCTTTAAATTTGTTAAAAAAATGAAATATCTAACGTAAAGGTGTGATTTTCCTTTTGACTTATTCTTAAAACATTCACTTTTCATGCGAAAGATCGACTCAAGACGTATCGCAAAATAGGATTTCTAAAGGTAAATCCATTTTACTCTGTTAAAAAAATGAGTTAGTTTACATTGTTATTTGTAGTTAAAAATATATATCAAATCAAGTGGAATCGCACATAATCAAAGTTTTCCGGAAAATCTAGAAGATTCTATAATTATTTGTAAATCTAGAAGCTTCTAGAAAATTGAGATTATAAATATGTGCGCGATAACTCAGTTGTTGTTTTGACAAGCGAAGACGTAGTTAAAACTTGATATTTAGTGGAATATTCTCGAGTGCGAATTGCAGTGTAGAGAAAACTTAATTTCATATCAAGTGCTTAATTTCGTCTTCCAGCACTGACACGTGACAATATTGAATGTGTGTATTTATGTTGGCAAAATTATGTTAGTGTTCTTTCTAATATAAAAGGCTTACACAATAATAAAAATTAATTCCAATCAACATCGTGGTTAATTTTCACATTTATAATACAGAACACAAAAATGATTCAAAGTCTGAAAAATCAAGGTTCTCAAAAGGTTTACTGTATTTACATAAATGTTTTTATTTTTTACTCCGCTGAATTTGATAAGCCATTTAAAAAGCGTAGGGTATTAACGAAGGAGTAATCAGTCAAAAATGACGGAACATTGGTTCGCGTCTTTGCTAAGCCCTAGTATATATTTATAGTATCTTTTTGGCAGTTCTCGTAGAGACGGCGGTAGCAACATACGGCCGGTTCGAATTTGCTGGCCCGGGCCACATCTCTGGCCGTTTATTTGTTTTTTTTTGCCGTGAATTCGAACGAAATTACGGACGTTACACGAAATTACGGGCGGACAGACAGACAGACAACGAAATTATTATGTTTGATGATACCAATTTATGAAAAACATGGTAATAATTATGATAGAAGTAGGTATTACGAGATATATGTTGTATTTCAATGTTTTTTCAAAATATTTGCTAACAGTCATGCTTCAATGTTCCCAATGTTCAATTTTCAGACTAAGAACTGGCTTGGCGGATTCATATGCTAGAATCACTACTCTAAGAACACCATTATTGTGTCTTACCGCTAGAACAAACATGCGCATCGTCCTACTCCAAACCTATTGGTTCTGAATAAATATGTATAGTTTGAAGGGGATTTTAAATTATATTTATTACAAATTATATTAAATTTGAAGGATATTATTTATTTCTATTTATCATAAAAAATGTATTGTTTAAAAACTTATAAACCTGGAACTTATTCCTAAAATTGTATTTAGTGATTTGCGTTAGTCTGAATATTATTCTCAATTTATTTCATCATTTATTATTTTTCATTTTTAATTATTAATTAACCGTAAAAAGTGTATCGTGTAACAATATCATATTCACAAAATATTCATACTTTTTACTTTCATATCACTCTAGGACCATCTATTAGGGTCATTGACCTGTTGACCGTTTGTTTGTTAAAAAAATAAAATAAAATTATGGACGTTATGCGAAGTTACGCATGGATAGAGACAGAAGGACAGACAACGAAATTATTATGTTTGATTTACCTATATGGACCATACATAAAATTACGATTATTGCTATAATCGTGACATTAATCTGATGAACATTAATGCACCAAATTTGTTGTTCAGCGGGGATCGTTTAGCGACGATTTCGTGCACTGCCGTTTTATCACGGGCGCACATTTGTTAATAGGCAAGTGTTTATATCAAACAAGTGGCGCACTACTTAGTAAATATTCCCATCTTAAACCGCGTCCGGGCCGGTCTCGAAAAGGGTCGAGCGCGCGACTCGTCGCAAAAAATCCGCCCCGGTCGGTGGGTCGCGAGAGGCCGAGGGGCGGGCGGTGAGCGCCTTTCTACGCGCCGGCGCCATGTAGCTTACCCGATGCAGTTCAACTTGTTGAGATCCAGAAGGGGTTCTGGGACGAAGTATGAGAGGAGACTGTTTGTACCCGGGGCGTAATGCAAGATGAGACCGCGGTAGATTACACATGAATTATGGCGAAGAGATATCTAATTGTGGGGGCAGGGGATGGAAGCAAACGCCGAGACGCGGAGGAAATTCGCAAAGGAGATGCATCTTGTATTGGATATTAAATGCTGTCTGATTGGGTAAGATCAGTTCGAGACGAAAATATGTCTCAAATAATTTTATATTCAGTGTGGGTTGGAATTAGGGTACATTAAAAAATTGAAACTGAAAACTCTATTAGAATCGGTGTATCCAAAAAAAAGTTTAGACAGAATGTGATAATTTATAAAATAAGTTGAATTTTAGAACACAGAATGTCATGTCTAAAATTCTGGCATTGTTATTCTTCTTAAAAATGAAGGTTTTTTTTAATAAGAACAAGAAATAAAATAAAATAAAAACAGTTTAAATTACAAGCAATTACAGTTGCCGGCAAACTTCATGAAATTCTTTGGCTAAGTGGGGGAATGCGCAGAAGACGAAATTTGGGTCTCGTTGGTGGAAAGGTAGATGCGCAAACGTCCCCCCACTACGCCGCAGAATTTCAAGATGTTTGCCGGCTACTGTATTTTTATTATTTTGAAGCACAAACAATGACATTATGCTCTAAATAAAACGTTTATAAAATGGCTATCACGGTTTTTTTACAGGAGTAAATTCGTCGAACCCACAGAACACCGGATATTTCCTGGTTCGCGTTTTTAGTTCCATACGTTTGACTTATTTAAAAAAATACTACGAGCTTGTAAACATCGAAATAATTATGAAAATGTCAAACTAAATACTCTTAAAAATATGATTTATTAGAAAATTAGCCGTGTTTTGTTATAATATGACGTTTTTACTTGAAAATACTCAGTTTGGAACGAAATTTTAACATTTCTAAAAACAACGCCTATTGTACTACAAAATATGCTTTGTTTACTAGAGGAATTAATTATGCAAGAATAAATACATTAATTGCTTTATAAATATGCCTTAAATATATGCGCAAGTGAAACTACTTCCAATGTGCCGCAGTTGCCTCGGCTAAAGGAATTTATTACTCTGTAAAATTTTATACTCCTACTACTATATGTATTTATATTTATACTATAAGTCTAGTACTTCAAGTATTTAAACAAATCTCACCAACTGTGTAATAAAAATACAAGTGTTGAATTTATTGGGTCATTTTCTTCTTTATTGTCTTGTTTGGTAAAAAACCTCAACTCTCTCACAACATCAATGTATTTTTTATAATTTATTAAATACAATTGAAACCTCATTTCTTTGCAGTTTCTAAAGCTTTTGAGATCATATTCTTATGAGAAGGTATCATTAAACTTGTATAATAAAAAACAAAAATTATAATTTTTAAATAGCACTACGTCACGAAATGGACAGGGGCAGTTAACCTACTTGCCTATTCCGGGACGAATTTCGTATCAACGACTCATTAGGCGAGTACACTTGACCAAATAAGCGCATCAGATTATAACTTTTTTTTATACATGGGCATGTTCTAAGAACACAGGTTTTGGATTTTGTCTCCATACGGATGATTAATTAATCATGATAAATTATAGAAGTTTTACAAAAAAAAATATATTACTATAAAATTAGAGGTATTATTACCAGCTGTGAAAATCTATGTATACTAACTAGTTAGAACTAAATAGAAAATACTACAGATGTCTCTAGCGTAGTCCATTCGAATAAACGAAAGATTCTCAGATTTGAGCGTATATAGAACTTTAAAAAAATTGATAATGTGTGGATGTATTAACGATGGAATTAGTGAACGTTGCACTGTGTAGAGTGATCAATTAAGCCAGCTCATTCAGGTTGTAATCCTTGGGCCATCGTATAAAAAGACTTCCACACACGTATCGGATTATTATTAAATGTAGAAAAGCTATTATGTATAATAACAATTTGTTTTGAGATCATAATATGAAGACGATACGGAAGATATTCTTCTTACCAACCTGTGTAAGGATCTAATATACTTTAAGTACTTAAATAAATACATGTCAATATTGCAAATGTTGTCATTATAGATTCATTATGTTGTAGAGTACGAAGGAAATATTTTTGAATTGTATTGGAAATTGCAAATGTATTTATGCGATTTCTGGGAAATGGCGTGGTCCTTAGTTTGTTGTAACCATTAATCACGTACTACGATGGGATTGGTAATTTACTTTGGTGCAGCTATTTATTGAGTTGTTCATGCAATTGTTCAATACGTGCTTGAACTCGGTTGGGCTAAAGTCAAGAGAAATGTCTATATTTTTCCTACATTGTTTAATCAGTCATCCAAGATGAGTTTTTATTTAATCAATCAAAGAAAAGACATACAGAAAAATCAAATTATTGAAAAAATACTTTAACTGCTATCGGGTTTCGAATCAACGGACCTCCATTCTATTCGGGCACGGCGCGTTATCCAATATCGCCAAGGCAGTTTGGTTTGTTAACGAAAATTCTTCGACCTTATATTATGTAGTCTCTCTTTTTTAATTGATTAATATTTTTATTTCAAATTCAAAGCAATCCGCTTTTTATAACGCAATAGTCACTAATAACTTTGTGCATCGATATAAAATGTGATTTCTCAAGCAAATAACTCCACATTAGAAATATATATTTATATATATTATTTGTATGAATACGCGAGGCTCCTAATAGGACTGTCATTTGTTTAACTAAATGCACCTGTAGGTATATATCGTGATTCCCATATTAAAAAAAATAAATATTTTTATCAATATTTTATACGAACATATGATCTAAGATCACAGTTACAAGTTTTGTCCTCAGAGAGATGATTTATTAATTATAATAAATTATAGTCTCACAGAGACGAAGCTATTTATTGAGAAACGTGGATGGAAGTCTCTAATACGACGGCTCAGGGCTTATAACCTTATGAGCTGGCTTAAGTGATCACTCTACACAATGCGACATTCACCAATTGCATTGTAAGAACATCCGAAAAAAGAGACTGCAATAATTTATCCTAATTAATAATATTTTTATTTAAGTAAATCAATTTTGTTACAAGCATGATAATTTGTATGTGATACATCAATTTAGGTTACAATTGTATTTAACACTTTTTAATAAAAGACATTTTCTTAAAAATTAATTATAGAAAAAATTATAATATGCATCGAGAAAAGAAAAAGCAGGAGTTTTTACCATCTTGTCAATTTAGGATCACCTGTCAGTAAAGATCTGTTAAAAAATAAAAATATAAAATTATATTACGACCGAAGCAATCTTATTAAACAAAATTATATTATTTTTTGATACGGAAGTCACTTTGTGATATGACATGATAATTATTAAAATATTTACTAAAGTTAACTTATTACTTAGTACATATTGAGTTATTTTTTCTTTGCGATTGTTTCGAGAGAAGCATTATTTCATTATCAGGTATAATAATAATATTATGTTATTAGTGTGTGTAGTATAAAATTTAATTTCGTGGAAATTGAAAAAAAAAAGTATTAATTTATAATCTTGTATGTACCAAAAATTTGTAAGACAAATTAAAAAAAAGTCTCATATTAATTTGTTACCGAATAAATGAGTACGAAAGTTTTTAAAATAATTATATATACAGCATACAATATCCCTTGCACTTCACGCTTCAACTTCGCGGTTTAGTCTATCGCGATTGTTTTTCAAAATTGTCGTACGTTTGACTTTTAGTTTTATTTATATTTTTAAAAGTTCTTACTGCATTTCAGAATTCATATTAGATCAACAATTACGTGTTAACATATTTTTTTTAACACCCGTACAAATTCCCTGCCACTGCAGAATAGTTTTATATTTTATTTTTATAAAGTCTCCATCCATTGTTTTAAAATATTTTTCGAAACGTTCACAAACGCGGTGTATAAATAGTCAACATCCGGTGGAAGCGGATGCACTTTTTGCCTTGCAACCAAAATTTGTCATTATTGGCGCTCTGATATGCCATGCAAGTGTGGGTTTCGCATAAAATATAATTGATTGAAGTTTTGCTAGTATGTGTTACCCATTATTACATATGTATGTAATAATGGGTAATGCATACTAGTAAAATGGTGACTAGAGAGGTTTTTTTCATGTAAAGAATGTTAATTAACACCCTTGTTTAAAGTGTCGTAAATAGGCTTTCTATGTTCTGACTACTAAAATATTCAATTTATTAACAAAGAATCCTACTTCGCGGAAATTCATCACAA
Source organism: Agrypnia vestita (assembly GCA_016648135.1). Taxonomy (NCBI): domain Eukaryota; kingdom Metazoa; phylum Arthropoda; class Insecta; order Trichoptera; family Phryganeidae; genus Agrypnia; species Agrypnia vestita. Next base: position 38,709 of record JADDOH010011719.1, read on the forward strand.
TTACTAATCGCGGTAGAGTTTGGTAAGGATTAACCGCGATAATAGAGGGATTACTGTAAAAAAATTCAACCAAGATGAAGAATACTAATCATCGACACATTACGCGACATGTAAAATAAATATTTTATCTTGTTTGGAAAAACTCTCCAAACAAGAGGTACCGGTATCATGTTTCCCGGACGGGACGTCGGGTGCGGAGTGTGGACGTGCCGAACAGGACCTTTGTTAAATGTCTCCTTTAATTTATGGCCCAGCAAGCAGACCCGGCCACATGCAGCTTCTGCCGGAGAAGCAGGAATCGTGGTTCTTGATACAATCAAGGACGAACAAAACATTTACTAACTGAAATGTAGAATATTTTGAGTTTGTTCAAATCTTTCAGAACAGTGCTGGATTTATGTCACAGAGACATTATTAATCAATTAGTGTATATTATAGATATCTCACAGAGACGAAACTGTATTAATTATGGGAAAGTAGGTATAGAAGTCATTTGGGTGTACACAGGACTTATGACCTGTCTTTTTATGGTTGGCTTAAGTGATCACTTTACACAATTGTAACATTCATGGTATATTCTATCATGGGTGGAAATGGCGAATGTTACAATTGTGTAAAGTGATCACTTAAGCCAACCATAAAAAGACAGGTCATAAGTCCTGTGTACACCCAAATGACTTCTATACCTACTTTCCCATAATTAATACAGTTTCGTCTCTGTGAGATATCTATAATATACGCTAACTGAAATGTACATGTAACGTTCTTTAAATTCTGGATTAATTCAAATAATTTTTTAATCGATGGAGGATTTTTATATTTCAATATTAAAAATGATCAATTTAAACAATATAAGTAGACTGAATGCGGTGGTCATGCGGTCATGAGTAAGAAATGCACAAATTAAAGCGAATGTAATGTGAATGTAGTGTGGTAGGTGGAATAAAGTAAGGATCGCTGAGGTGGTATGGTCATGTGGAATGCACGAGCGAGAAAAGGATGGTTAAAAATATATTAGGTGAGTGTTGAAGGCTGCAGGAGTAAAGAGCGTCCGAAAAAAACTTTACATTATCAGATACTACAAATGTTGGAGGATGGCCCTGTTAAAAGCCTCAACAACCGAAGAGCATGTATGAGAAGATGTATAAATGTAGCCGAAACAAAAGTGGTGTACCAAGATAGAAGAATATGGCGTTAAATCTTCCCTGTCTACCCCTGCAGAGAAACTGCGTGATGTTTAGTTAGTTAGTTAGGAATATATTCACATGTTTTTATATTCGAAGTCTAAATTTAAAAAAGGCTTTTGATAATCGTTACAATAACGAAATCAGTACTTACTAATGAAATTTTTACGTTAAATATACATATTGTTATTTCATAATTTCTATAACTTTAGTGGCGTGCACTAGGCGTGGACTTAGGTTATTATTAATCTTTTTTTTATTATTTAATTTTACGCTTCAACGGGCCAAGAGGCCCTATTGCAGAAGTGAAACGCATCACAAAACACTCAGGCTTCAGTAAATCACATAGATTAATTGTGTCCTCACCGAAAATCGAACCCGGAACCCTCGGTTCCCGGTGCATAACATTCATTCCTATTGAATGAATGTTATGCACCTAACATCGAAGAATGATGGGATGTATCTTTACTAGGGGTTGTACTTATCAGATGAATGGCTTAAAAGAATACTTTTTAAAGTGAAAGGTTAAAAATAATTTATGTTATAAAATAAAAAAATATTTAGTGTTTTATTGGAACGCATACATTCAAGTCCGTTTCAAAAACACGTTTGTGTCTTTATGAATTTTAGATCAGATTTTATGAAAAATTATGAGAAACACCAAATGATAGTTTAATACATGAACGTTTAACATCTAGTTAACTAACAAGTAAAGTTTGAATAAAAGTAAAGTAAAGCTTCAAGAGTTTTAATATTATAATTGAAGAGCACTTAAGATGTTTAAATAGCAATAAGTATTCTGATTTTTCTAATTATATTTTAGAAAAAAAACATTTTTTTGGTAATATAAATTAAAAAATCTATCCTTTAGAAAATTTACCTTGCAAATAACATAATAATAAGATAAATTTGAAATTTTACAATACATTGAATATGAAAAATTAAAATTGAAAATATAAATACACATAAACAAAAAAAATATGGGAGTTTAATAAATAATAACCAACTAATAGGAAAAAAAATAGATAACTATTTGAAAAATTCCTTTTTGCAAATAGCCAACTTTTAAATTTGTTTCCACATTAGTTCCTAATAAGTCATTGAACTCTCATATACTTTTGAATTTTTTTGTTAATGTCTACTGACGAATTTCTTTTTTTAGTATACGTCGCATGCTGATGAAAGAAACATTGGCTTCAAAATACATTGATTATTCAATAAATTTAATAATACTTTTATACAAAGTGTTTTCCTTTTATTAATATAAATAATGTGACCACAAAGGGATTTTGTTATTACTGAAAAAGTATTTAATTATTATTTTGTGTTCCGTCTCGACGCCTGGAATCCATTATGAGAGAACAGCCTGCTGTTTCGCCACTAGACACGCGTTCCTACCCCCTCTGATTCCCTGTTTGCGACAATTTATTCCCGCTGGTATCCCTGTTTCCGGTTTCGCCGGCGCAACGGTTTTTCTTTCATATGACGTCGCTGTTTCGCGCCATTTGCACGCGTTTAGACACGCCAACTTTTGTTGTGTATTTTTTTGTGTTTCTATTGCAACCTACCCCCTTAATTTTTGATCCCTAGGTTAACAAACATTAGACTATACAAATTTTTAACATAGTGCGACAGGACGTTGATATTTTAGTGTAAATCCCGTGAATTTCGTCAAACGATTGTTAACAAGATGGCGGACGAGCAAGCTCGTTCGCCGGTATCCTCGAATGACGGATCTTCTTTCGAAGAACCGAGTCGAAAGAGACGCCGCGTAGCATACGACCCGCGTGTAGACCACCTGCTAAAACAGGTGACTGCTCTGACGGAGGCCTTGTTAGCAGGCGGCGCGGCCATTTTATCATCAAACGCCGCCAACGGTACTCGCTTCGGCAGTACATATACTAAAATTGGAACGATACAGAGAAGATTAGCATGGCCCCTGCGCAAGGATGACACGCAAAATCGTGAAGCGTTCCACATTTTTTCCGGAACACGAAGCGGATCGAACAGATCTCGAAGTTGCAACACTTCGATTCCGACGAGTGGTCAGGCGTTCGCTATGCGGAAACGCAGAGAACCTACGCGGCGACTCCCACGTTTGTGGAATTGTCGGTGAACGACGACTTGAGAAGGATCGATAACGCGCCGTATTTTTTAATTTTCTAATCCTTCCGCTTCGGCTCTCTTCGAGCGGATTCAGTCGATGTTCACCAGCGATGCTCCGTACAATAAGGTTTCGGACGACATCCTGCAGATTGTGTGCGGCAGACGGGCAGAGTGTATACTGAACCGGCGAAAGGCCATATTGGAGGGCTTCAAAGACCCTTTCGTGCGAGAAGGTGCGGCCAAAATCCCTCCAAGCTCGGGATACTTGTTCAATAGGGAAGAGCTATCGGCGTATATCCTAAAGAACGGGGGGCCAGGAGAAGGTGATGGTCTCGCCCGCAACCCGAAACCTGGCCCAACCGTCAACATCTCAGCCCCAGCCGTCAACTCTCAGCCCCAGCCGTCGTCGTCGAGCTCCGAACCAGGGATACCTCCAGTCCCGTAAGCCCTTTCTGCCGGAGCCGAGGCACAGGGAGCGAGGCTCAGGGAACCCGAACAGGAGACCTAACCGGAAGGCAGACCACGGCCGAAAACCCGCTGGTGACCGTAGCCGCAGAGGTAGAAGATGACGCGAGGCTGAACAACCAGTTCTGGGGAGGACGCTTGAGGAGGTTCCAAAGCACGTGGAAGGAGTTCGGGGCACCACCTATAGTGCTGAGAATCCTCAAGGGCGCGAGAATCCCCTTTGTGGCCAAACCTCCGTTAGTCTTCCCCACCAGGCAGCTGTTGAGCAGCTTCAGCACGAAGGAGTCTCGAGACATGTCGAGTCACATTCAGGCCCTGAAGATGTCAGGCGTGCTGGAAAGAGCAGATCATTCTCCGAGCTTCATCTCAAATCTGTTTCTACCTCCGAAGTCGGACAACTCCCTAAGGCCGATATTCAACCTGAAGGCGTTGAATGCCTTTGTGGAGGCGAAACCCTTCAAGCTGTTCAACCACTTTCGGGTCCCAGACTTCCTCCGGCCCAAAGATTGGTTGGTAAAAATCGACCTAACCCAGGCATACTTTCACCTACCAATAGCGGAATCGCACCGAAAGTTCCTGAGACTGTACTACCAAGGGGAACTTCTCCAGATGACCTGCCTGCCCTTTGGCCTGTCATCAGCCCCGAGAATGCTCGCAACGCTGTCAAACTGGCTAGCGGGACTCTTGCGGAAGAGAGGAATAAGGACCGTAGTCTACCTGGACGACTTCCTTCTGGCCAATCAGTCAAGGGACCTGCTAGCGACCCAGGCAGTAGAGACGGTCAATCTGTTCCAGCATCTGGGTTGGTGCATCAACCGCGACAAGTGTGTCCTTGACCTACCCAAAAGCTGAAGTTTCTGGGCATAACTTGGGACACCGAAGCCAACCAGAAATCCCTCTCGGACCGCAAGTGCTCTGGCCTTCGCCAAGTACTGCGCCGCCCGATCGAGGCCGGCAGTTGCTCCCCCAAGCAGGTTCTAGGCCTCTTGGGGAGACTCAACTTCGCAAACTTCGCCACCCCTCGGGGTCGTTTGCATTGCCGAAGACTGCAGAGATTCAGCCGCCAGCTGCAGAGGTACGAACCATCCAGACAAGTGGAGCTTCCTGCCGCGGTTCGGCAAGACCTAGAGTGGTGGTTGGAGGCCGTAGGGGAGTCCTGCCCAATACACGAAGCCCCCTTCTCCCACTTCCTGACTACAGACGCAGCGGACGCAGGTTGGGGGGGCCAGGTGGACGACAAGACGATATCAGGCCAGTGGTCCCCAGAGCAGATGCGGTGGCATTCCAACCAGAAAGAAGCCTTCGCTGTTTACGCAGTGATCAGGGATCACGCTTACCTGCTAAGAGGAACGACGACCCTACTGCAGACAGACAACAAGACAGTAGTGACTTACATCAACATGGAGGGGGGGACAAGATCATTGGGCCTTCTGAAGATAACTCGAGACCTCCTAGAGTTTATCGACCAGCAGGAAATATCTCTGACAGCGCAGTACATTCCAGGGAGATACAACGGGATTGCGGACCGACTCTCTCGGGGACACCACTCCCGGAATGGCACCTCCTGGAACCAGCGACAGAGGAAATATTCCGAATATGGGGACGTCCTCAGATCGACCTCTTCGCATCGGCCACCGCCCATGTGGTGCCAAACTACGTGTCGCTAGACTCAACCGCTTGCTCGGCCTCCTATCTCAACGCATTCAGTCAGCATTGGGATTACGAGCTGGCCTGGGTATTTCCGCCGCCGAATCTCGTCCCAAGAGTTCTGGCGCACTTGAACTTGGCAAGAGGCACCTTTCTCCTAGTTGTGCCAAGAGGGGAGAAGACATTCTGGAGGGCCGATCTCAAACAACGAGCAAAGGGAGGGCCACCGTAAGAGATCTGAAAAGCGTCCTGATCGATACGTCGACAGGGTTTCCCCCACCGAGGGTGTAGGACCTCCAACTGGAAGTTTGGAGAATAGCAGTGGGTGGGAACAGGCTATAGCGGATTGGAGCCAGGAGGAACAGCAGCTGTTCAGATCTGGCTGGAGAGGCTCAACGATGAACACCTACAAGCCGGCCTGGGATAGGTGGCAGCGATGGTGTACCACGCATTCTGTCCAACCTCATAACCCTCCCCCTGCAACAGTGGCAAGATATCTGGCCAACCTGTTCATCCACGAAGGGCTAGCCCCTCGAACAAGATTGGTCCACAAATCGGC